>JAHWFP010039665.1:0-25299 GCA_023313725.1 Lithobius niger | reverse complement strand
TAAATGGATTAGCTAAATCCGACATCGTTTGAGTAAATACTTGCAGTCTTATAATCCGTGCCAATAATATAAAGAATTCCTCATGACGAAACAATTTTCCCAAACGCTTCTGAACTCACGTTATTTGCTGTTTTCGTTGCGAGGCGGCAGACATAAAACCGCCGCCATGTTGGAATTTGAGGTGATTTCTAGCTTCTAGCTGCGAGAATGCAAAAGCGAGTGGTTGCGTAAACGCGACCTAACAGCAGTAGAATAAACACAGAAAGATTGACCAATAAACCCAATTACAAACAAAAACGTCAAGAAAAATACACCATCTTCGATACCATCTTCACCATTCAAATCTGAAGATGGTATCGTAAAATTTGTAATAGGATATGCTATCAAAATATCAGTAAAACTGTATTACCTGCTTGTCTGTGAGCTCGGCTTTTACTACGTAAAAATTGTATCGTATATTTTGTTTATGTAAGCTACACAGAGAAAACGAGAACAGTGTGTATAATATAATATAATTACATAATATAATTGCTGTTGCAGTCCAAATCGAAAGCATTAAAAATCAATTTATAATGCATGAAATATTGTGCGAAAGTAAATGACATCTCCATTATAGGCATAAGTCTGTCCTCCTGTCCGGGTTCTTTAAATTCTCATAGGAGGTACAAATGTATGATGAGATCTAGGTTTGGGGTTTGTTTAATATCTCCGTAATGTGTGGCGCAGTGCCAACCCGGACCACTGCACTGTGATTGGGGTTGGCGACACACCATTAAGCCTCAACGCTTCTGCGCTATCAAGAGCCAGGCACTTTTTGATAAAGGAACAAACATTGCGAAGAGCAACTGAACAGCGAAAGTGACGGAAAAAATTACGTGAATTCGTGTCTGTCAATGAGGCCGGGGTCTTTTATTTTGTGCCTCCAATGTAACAAAACACTATGCTAACTCGAAACTCTCAAGACCTCTACTAACTTGCCATATGAATAATTAACGTCAATAACAACACACTGACGCCACCACCTAGACTCTGCACCACCAACCCTGGACAAAGATACATTAGCAAGGCAGTGGTGGCACCGGGGGGAGGAGGGAGGGGGACAGAGGGGGCATTGCCCCGCCTTTTCGGGAAAAAAATGCTCTTTTTGTTCATTTTACAATGAAAAATATGCCTTTTTTTGCTTTTCTGAACCCATAAATGCTGTCGCTGCAGCTAGGGAAACAGCCTAGAGGCCTAAAAAGGGCAAAAAGGCAGGAAAGGGGCGGAAAATGGTAAGACAGACAGAGACAAGCTAAAAATAGCTTAAAAAAAGGATAAAGTAGGGAGTGAAGAAAAAAGATACCCCGAAAAAAAATCTCATCGTGCCCTTTTTACTTAAAGTTGCCCTTGCCCTCTCGGAGTCCTGTGCACACTACTGTACCCGGGTTAAAGAAACGAAATTAGCTGTACACATTAGTAGTAAACCAAGAACCACAATGGAACCAACATTGTGAACAGCGAAGGATGACACGTGAGAGTAACCACTGGTTAGTTTTTTGTATAATGACGGTAATTCATATGGCAAGTTAGCACCTATATCTTGACAGTGTCGAGTTAACATAATGGTCTAGTTCATTCGAAGTCCAATACGAAGACCTGGGTTCACTTTACGGCTCACAATGACACCGGAGGCGTAAATAAATATTTTTTCGGGGGGGGGGGATTACACATTTTTACGCCCCCTTCAGCCAGAAACATGCACAAGAATAACTCCAGATTGGGGGTATATTTTAAAATACTTAACTGGTACGTGTGTTTTTTGTTAAGAAAATTTCTTTTCAGCGGAGTTTGCTTCAACCCTTTTTAACCCTCAACCACCCCCAACTCCCCCACCCCATGCATACGCCACTTCCTACCGTACATTAGTAAGAGTGAAACACATTTCTAACAATCTCACCATCTGATAATCGTGTAACATCACAAGAATAGTGAGAACTACTTTAATATGATAGTTGAGAAAACGAGATTTGAGAAAACTAGATACGCTGATGATGATGTTGCTAGAAAACGTTCGTTCACTTCAGTTTTCAAGAACAATAAAATTATATCAAGTTGTCTTCTGTACACTTTCGCAGCTAGCGCTGCTTTCGGACCACTTCCGCTTCATATTTCAGGTTTTTTAACATTCGTTTTAACAAATTTTGGATGTTGTTTCTAATGGTGAAAACCGTTTGTCTCTAGCTGGTACCGTTCCATAGTTGAATGGCTTACTTGTCGGCCACTTCCGGTGCTTTTCGGACCACTTCCACTTCATACTTCCGGTTTTTTTGTATTCATTTTAACTAATTTTTGGACGATGAATGTAATGGTAGAAACTGTTTGTCTCTTCTACCTGGTACATAGACCTGGTAACCGTTCCCGAGTTGAAAACGGAAATGGACCGACGGCAAAATGCTAGCTTTCGCTGTATAGTATAGACTAATAAAACCAGGCGACGAACACTCTACACACCACAAACACCATGATTAGCACATCTCCAATACAGACTGTGCTATGTAGGAAACCTCAAACCGCAACTCAAAAAATTGACTTTACCATTGAGACTGTTAAGCTTGTTGAAAATTTTTCAGAGTGGGTTTTGGGAGTGGGTTTTTGAACTTGGGTATTATTGATAATCTGTTTCAACCAATTTACCTTTACCGTACGAATATATTTCTTGCATTGATTAATGCATGGATCCATGGAAGAAGAAGATTACGAATAAGCAAATTTTTCCAACGGCTTTTTACGCCCACTCGGCTCGTTCTTGCAAGGGCGCTTTCCCCCATGCCCCAAGAACGAGCCAAGGGGGCGTAAAAAGTCGTTGGAAAAATGTGTTATTATCCCCCTGCCCCCCCCCCCCTTGTTGATCACGCCATTCATTCACGTATGACATTTTGTTTGACAATTGCTGATCACAATGTGTGTAAAGCTTCATTCCGTTTGACTTTTATTTGTTTCTTTATCCTTGGCAAACAAAAATATTGGATTTCTCTTTCAGTCACGAATTAATTCTGGTGCTTATTTTGTTATAGGTCGTCGCTGGATTCGAAACGGCGTTCACTTGGTTAGAAGACACGGACGATGACCAGTAGGGTGCTTGTTTTACTCGGGGCACCCAGGGCCTCCGCACGAAGTCCACGATACTCCTAGGGATTTACTTTTTCCCCGGGTAGTAGCTGAATACTTTTTGGGACGCCATTACTGAATATTAAGGGGTTAACCAAACGGTCAAACAAGGTGAATTACGCTTCCGCACTATAAAATACAGTAGGCCTTTTTTGATAAATGCAGAATTGTAAGCAATATTAAGAAAGAATTTGATATTTTTCATTTTTGGGAGTCTATACCATTTCTTGCCAGATATCGTTTTCAAACAACTGCGTGGGAAAAAAATATGACGACACGTAATTTTGTTTCTGCTAGCTACGATTTTCACTGCCGTGTCTGGACACCTCGACGGGAATTGGTTTACTTTCACTTTATACAGGTTCATTTCTATTCACTGTGGGTTTTTATTAGATTCTCCAAAAGGATAACAATAATAAACCAAAAGTAAAAAATGAAACATTTGAAAAAGTCGTTTAGACGTCCCACTATATGTTCACGTAGTTGGTTTACAACGCCATCAACGGTTTCGGAATAGTTATAGTGGCTACCGAAAACTGATAGAGTGATACCGAAAACTGGAAACATCTAATTCTTTTTTAATACTAAATTTATGAAAATGCTGTCTGCATTTCAATTGTTCTTTTTGTATTTTATAAGTGTTTAATATAGACTATTACAACTCTATTGCAAGATGCAAGTAGTGGGGTTGGGAGGGGGGGGGGGAGTTGAGGCATAAGGGGCATCCACAGCTAGGTCATTAGCGCCAACCTTTGTCACAGTGCAGTGGTCCGCCTTCGTTGCTTCGAGGAACATAATTATTCGCTGTATTCATCATGAAGTTTACAAAAAAAAGGCTGCAAAACTGTGAACTAATTTAGTTGTAAAAGTGCCTTGCGTTTTCACCAAAAAGAATATACAGTTTTATTATTTATTAAAAAATGTCCAATGCTGCTAGAGGCGCTTGTGTGCAGTTGGCGTGTTTTAACACGAAGTATACATAAACAGTTACAGCAATCCAGAAACATATTATTGGAACCGTATTAAAAACTTGGAGAGAGTTTTTTCGTAAAAATACAACTGGTACAAAAGGACAAATTCTTGATTTAAACATAGTGGTTTTCAAGGAGTACTTCGTCATTTTTTTTCATTTGTCTACATTTTTTTTATTTTTGAAGGTTGCGTTATTTCAATTGCTAAGTGTGGTTAACATGCATTTGTACAACTTCATCCTTTATTCGTTTCTAATGAGCTCTAGAAAAATTATACTTTCTAAGTTGATAAATTTTGTTTTCCAGTTTATCAAAACGTTTATCCTTCTTTTTAAAGAAGTTATTTTAAATTATCGTCCAATTTCTTACTTGACCTACGTTAAAAATTCCTAACTTCTTGGCAGGCACAGTGGCAACCCGGACCACTGCACTGTGACTGAGGTTGGCGCTAATGAACTAGCTGTCGTCGTGCCATTAGGCCTCGAGCCTTCCCCCCCCCCCCCACCTCTAGAAAATGTCTTGTTTTATGCACGAATCCATTAGCAAATATAACATTCGTTACCTTTATTTCGTATTTTCCGTAATCAATTTTCTGTAAGTTGCTCCAAGAACTTCGCGGCACTGAATTATGCATCTCAGAAACATGGTTTGCTCTAACGTATTTCCATGACGCACGTCTTTCAGCGATGAGGGAAGAAAAATTTAAAGGACGTGTAAATTCTGTTTAGTGTCGAAAACAATTCATTTTCTTTATAGACGATGCGCGGTAAAATGTCACGGCTGGTGAATCGATGGCGCTGTTGACTTTAAGCGTTCTATCAGCGTTATTGAGATGGAAGTCGACTTGCTAATGATCAATTTTGTTCACCGAGAAGCTACTGGCGACAGAATTGCCTTTTGCACCGGGTGCTTGGAGATAGAGAAGCGAAAGGCTGCTACTAACGGCCTCGATTCAAGCCAGAGTTCAACGCCTGCCAAGGACGACCAGAGAATGCGGTTTTTGGTGCTACCATCAACCCCTCAAGTTGAAACAACATTATCTGGTGCGTTTATTTCTTCACCCGATGGTTTCTGTTTTAAGTGTTCTGTTTTTCTTGGTGTTTTTCATTACCGACTATTATAGAGATCTTAAGTTGTGCGGAGATGCACTGGTTATAAAAATAAATAAATAAATAAATTCATTGAGCGATAAAAACTTAACGATTCTTATTCCTGCAAGTAGTGCTTTCAAATCTCGAATTTTCAAAACAAGTATATATATTTTTGATCGTGGTTTCGTATGAGTGTACATTTAAAACCCGTGATTAAGACACACGCTAGTGTGACGTTCGCTTCGATTCAATTACAACACCATTGTCTACCCTAACCAGACAACGTGTACTCTAAAGACGCTGTGGACTGATAGTCTGTATCTGTGTACCCACTCGGCTTACACAAGTATTGTGTATTGGTAGTCCTCAAATTGTGTCCAGGATGAGCACCGCTACTTCATAAACTGTGTACTTGCAGTAAACTACACATACCGAATGGATGTTGAGCTGGGCACAGTGATGTGAACAGTTGAAAGTGTCAGTGAATAACATATTTAGTGTTTGTTAGGGCGCGTTTACGCAACGAGACCTTTTCGCTTGTGAAACGCTATTTGCTAGTCAACTGTTATTTATTTACGATTAGTTTCCAGTTTCTTCTAAATGAATGCGGTAACATATAACAAATTAGACGTATTATAAATAACAACACAAATAAAGAACAAAGAGCAACAGTAGTTTTAGACATTGCTACAACATTGTTGTCAGCTCAACGCTATTTCCAAAATTTGCTAGTCTCGCTCAAAGAACATCTTCTAGCAGTGATCAGACAACGGCATAATAAATACTGCTGCTCGCAGCGAGAATTCAAAATCCAGCATCCATTTCGGGGTCATCGAATCGAAGACAAACCAGCAAACTCCGGCATTCAGAAATCAGTCCGTTGTCTCGTAGTGTAGTAAAATTGTTTTCTTTTTTTGTTATAAACCGATGCTGTTTTTTTTGCACGCATCGTACATCGTGTCGCGAGGAACGAGAAGAAGATCTGTGTTCGCGTTGTTGCCATGGTTATCACGTAGAGACAACTCGGCAGCAGCATTCTTCGGTGAAAACGACAAGCAACCAGCAGATTTAGTATTACCCAAGTACGTTATAAAACTGCATAAACCTGTCCTAAGAGGATGTGTAGGATATCGCCCGTTTTCCGAGTGCTGAGACAGGGCTTTCTGGCCGGATCTTGGATGAAAAACAACATTACGAGATTGGGTTGGCAATATGGCCGCCGAAAACGCCGCTGATGCTATTGATTTGTCTAGTTGCCACCTTTTGTCAGCCGAGGGCGACACCCTCCGTATAAATTACCAACGAACGTGTGGCTTTTTTTTTTTGCAAACGCAGAGAAGTAGCTTAATTGTGACCGAGTGACATTAAAAAAAAAAACTATTTAAAAATCCTTTTATAGGTAATACAAACTTGCCACCAGAGTCTACGTCAAAATTTAAATTATTATTTCGAAAACCGCCACTAGCTGCCAATAGATGTCGCGTCTCTCCGTACAAAAATGCTACCTCGCAGAACAGACCTCAACGACATGAACCAGACGTGGCGGCTATTTTGTCTACCCCCCTAATATCTTTGTGGATCGGGCTAGTTAGTTTACTGGCCATGGTTGGGATCAAAGACTATCGAGGGGGCGCTGCGCCCAAACCATTGATGGAATTCATCACGAGGGAAGCGGGTGATATCAGGGGTTGTCGCAACTATACTAGAAACAATGCATTCCAAACCTTCGTACTCTGCCTTCCTTCCAACGCTTGGCCGACGTCAATAACGCCAACATGGCGCCAGCCAATTTCCGGTTCTGGTCTGAGTGAGATCTGATGAGATTCGCCAAAGGCCAATCCTACAGTATATTTATTTATTTAAAAAAAATTACTGTAACCTATCCTATAAAGAGCATGACAACAATTTCAGATTAAAACAACAATTTCACGAATCTCATTCAGCGAAACTGGGTACAACCGTAGGCGCTGCCACATCATAAAATATGGCGGGGCCTGGTTGTATTCCGTTTTCGCCGCTGCTCTCGCCTGATTGGTATTCGTGAAATTGTTGGTTTAATCTGAAATTATTGTCATGCTTTTTACAATAATTTTGTAAATAAAATAAATAAATAAATATATTGTAGGATTTACATATTGCAGTTTACCATATATCGTCCTGGGATACACACATCCCTTAATTCATAATTTCTGATGTAATTGTGCGATGAAGGTAACGCAAGTATTGAGCAGGTTTCCTCATATGTGAAAACGCTGTGTATCTTAAAAATGATGCAAACAGCAATTTCTAAAATTGAGCAGCTATTGGAAATTTAGTTCAAACTTTTGCATGTGCCTGGATAAATTTTGCAAAGAGTATCACAGTGTAACTGTGGTCATTCATTCGTTTTTTACCCTCCTTGTCGGGCTTGTATTTCTCCAACATTGTGTACCCCATGAAAATCATCGTGGCGGCTGCCATCCCATAATCTCAAAGCGGACGCATCGATGCTGGCTGCGCCTTCAGTTGTGAATCTGCTTGTCCGGTAAAAGCAGTTTACCATACATCGTCCTAGGCGATATCCTTCTTCTCACCCGTTTTGAAGCTATCAGTCCGACGTGCATCGTTGAGCGCAAGTGAGCGCGAGTGTAATACATTGTTTAGGGGCCACCAGGACCACTGCACTATGACTGAGGTTGGCGCTAATGCCCTATACCTGTCGACGCGCCATTAATTCTTAATCATGCCCCCCAATGCGGACTGGGCGCGAACTGCAAACTTCGCTTCTTGGATGGCACGTGACTTGCGGGCGGCACAACAATATACAGTCGCAATCGTCGTTCACTGTCAGCAATTTGTAACATCCAGCTGGTGCATTTCGTAATTCACGGAGGGTACTTGTTGAATATCCCACCTGTAGAAAAAGGATGACTTAGCAACTTAATAATATAAAAACTTCGAAGTTGACGTATTCTTGTACTGTTAGCCTCAAGTTTCATTATTTTTTCATTCAATTCTTGTTATCTCTTTAGGGAGAAAAAGCTAAGCCCCCCACCCCCCACCCCGACCCAACCAACTATACCATGCGCCATGGCTGTTTGCTGTGACGTGCATGTCATGTGACTGGGTTAGTCCATTCAGACGGCCAAACAGCCGTTGTTCTCGTTCATCATTGGCTAACTCAGTGGTGACGTCACGGCAAACAGCCATTGCGCGTGGTTTAGACACACACACAAAAACCACTTTTAATAAACTGTAATACTCCGTTTGCTTTTTATTTCACTAAATATTTAATAAGGCAAATTGTTTGACACCATTTTGGGGTAGTTAGCACTGTGTACAGATAGTGCATTTCAATATTCAACGCTCTCTCTACAGAATGTATCTAGCCCTTATATTCCAGTTGCAAGCATGGAGGAAGTTGCGCAAAATTTTGCTGCGTGAAAACTTTATTTTTTTCAAGTAAAGCGTGACTGGACCACAGATTAATATGTTCGCCCAAACTGCGTTGTTTTAGAGCCACAGTCCAATGTCTTCAATGAAGTTTTGGTCTAAGGTTCGTTGCGTTACTTTCAAATGGATATGCCCTTCGGCGAAACTCAAAACCAGACGCAGTCTTTTGCATAAAGCTGAAAGTAGCATGGTACGTCATGAATTTCGACTAAATTCAACAAAAATCTTGCTCAATCAAAAACGACATAACATAAGAAAACTATGGAATTATATCGAATTTACTAAGGTATGTGAATGTCCCATATAATAATCGCCTAAGAATAAACACTGAAAGTCTTTTTAAGATGGTTAAATTACTAATTATATCTTATCAGTTCAATTTTATGTTATAATTGGAAACATAACTACCATCATTCTTTTTCACTATCACAGAAAACCCCCTTTTCACGGAACATTTTGCTCGAAAGGGCTTGTGTTTGCAAGAAAGGGTCTTTTTTTTTGTCTATCACTAGTACGTTGGACAAGTTGCCGAGAGGCTTAGGTTACTGGCTGTTAATCTGCGTTCCGTTTTGAAGGCCACGGTTTATCTATCTACCTGTACATGTGAAAAAACATTTGTATTCTGTTCACTTTTTTCCTTATTTTTGGTATATATTTATTTTCTGTGTTTATGTTAAAGCATATATAAAAAGAAAACAAAATCTACAAGCTGTATTAGATTTCAAGGATTTCAATGTTAGCAATTTGTTTTGTTCAGAGATGAAGTTCTTAATTCAGATGCTTGCCGAATATCCCACCTGTAAAACAAGCGGCTACAGCGACTGCCTAGTCGCACCGGTCTTCTATACAGTTCCTCCACTTCCAATGTTGAGGCGCACACCTCTATCATGCATTACAACAGTTATCTCTATTATACTAATCTAAAAGCAGTAGCCATCACAATTGTCGGTTAAGAATGTGTTAGCTTTTAGGCCTATTTTACATTTTAGGTGTAATTGTCAGCTTTAGGGCCTAGGTTTAACCAGCTGCTTTAATTTCGTAAGTAGTAGCTAACGGAGATATGGATTGTATAGTAAACCTATTTATTTTTGCAACACCGTGCGCCTCCACGCACAGTTACAGTGTTACAACGTAACGCGCAACGTAGCCTATATATAGATCAGTGGTAGTTAGGGAAGTGACGAGAGAGACTCTTAGCAACTCGTAGCAACTTGACGTTGCCATGGTAACATGATTTATGGCCTAATTTTCATTTTTAGGCCTAATTTTAAAAATGCAGTTTTAATTTCGTAAGTAGCAGATATAGACATTGGAGAATTTGGTTCGACGGTAAGCCTATTCATTCATGCAACAATGCGACGAGACTATTTTAAACGAAACTAAAATCCATTTGTTTTTATTGAGTGTTACCTTAGGATTTTAATTCGACGATCAAATGTTATTATTTAATTTAGTTACGTCGAAGAATTCTATTAGCTATAAGGAAGTAACGATGTTTTAATTTGCCATGTTATTTAACTAACTTCTCACACTGAATCTAACGTTGTAAACAATGGTCATCAATATCTGGTACCGTTGCGAAGTTGAAAAAAGCGACGGACGAACGGACGGATAAAGTCGTTGCAATAGTCTTCTCAGCCGGTTCGGCTGTGCAGAAGACTAAAAAAGGTGACTTAAGAATGGTCCTACCGTGTGTTGTGAGTTACGTATTGTAATCAATACTTTAATCTGGAAGAGCTAACCTAATATGACACCACCACCGAATCAAAAATGAGTTGAAATTTTGGACAACATTTTTCCGTGGGATTTCCTTTTTACTGAATAAAAGATGACTTTTAGATTTTTTTTCTTTGGCAAGATCGTGTTTCTATTATAATACAGATGTAAGTGTGGCATGAAATAGCTGAGGACGCAACGGTGACCATGATCGTATTTTTACATTTTTTTTTTATTTCGATCAATATTTAAAAGCAAAAAAAAAAAAAAATTGCTGAAGTAGTAATATAATCCAGTTTCGACTCAATTTGGTTGAAATTTGTTCACCCGTATCTTGACATAGGCTAAGCGTTGGTTATTGACGAACGAGTCTTTTTACAGTCGGTAAGTGATTGGTTAACCTTAATTAAACAGTTGTTACAATTTTAGAATTGGATTCTGTTGTTTCGAAATACGGTACCTAAACAGCTGTCAATGTTATTTTAATGGGACTTTTTCCTCCTGGTTTGGTTAACACACTTACCACTAACTTGCGCGATGCGCCAGTGTTAAGTGACTTAAGAAAAATATCTGGTGTTGACTCTTCTGTCGACGTCATACAGATGATCTTGTCTAATTGATGCACATTGTTGATGAGAGTCCACTGGTTTGTTGCTGGAGTGTTGTGTTCTGTTGTTATATTTTTTTATAGAGTGGGCGTATGGCTTCGGGCCGAGGCCCCAATAAAGTTTATTCAGCCAGTCCAACAGAGGTACAAGAGACAATAACTTTGAAGTTGTTTAGTTAGAGAGCCAATACTGGATTACAAACAAAAACGTCAAGTGTGCCGTTAAAAACGGGTTATATGATTGAATTTTCACTTGTTAAAATGTACGGGAAAAATTGATGATTTTAATTGAAATAATCAAATGTGCAATTGAGAAAATTGCATCTGTTTAAGTGCTGTTGTGATCGGAGTAGTGATGGTGCCAATAGCAGAATCAGAAGTATTGGGCAAATTTAGACCTCGTGCTTAGTCCCTAATACGAATAACAAGCTAATTATGCTCCCAAAGTGCCAACTAAGGGGGGCATCACGGTGTAACCCGTGGAGTCGAGCCGCCGTATCTGGTACGGCCCCACCGCATGTTACACAAATAAAACAGTCAGAGGTACATCTACGCCGTGGATCGGGCTAACGCTATCTCCATAAACAAAGTAAAAATGAATAGGCATCAGGGTTGGAGACTGGAATTTCCTCCTTAGGTTTTATTCGCCTCTGGCATTTAATATTACGAAAAGTCTGTTTGGGGGCAGGAACATTTCAGGAGCCAACACACAAAGTTCATGTACATTTCATCGACAGGCTCGGGAATTTAGCATTGGCAATGTTTATCACATGGAAAAGTTGCATGAAAAGAAGGAAATAGAACATATACACTTACAGATGGGTCGGCCAAACCTTCCAAAGGGATCCGGATTCCAAAGTGATAACAATTTCGTCAGGGAAAAATTGGAAAGGGTGAATACATCATTTTCGTCAACCAGACATCTTCAAAACAACTCCCATTACAAATGGGGTAGGCGAATACCTGAAAACACTTTACTCAAGACATGAGCAAACTTGAGCAAAACAGGACTTTTCCCCAAGGAAGCCAAGAAGGAGAAGAGAGTAAACAAAAACAGTAAAACAAAAACAAACCATGACAATGGTTTCTTAGGAGCTAGTGCAATTGTATAGGGGAACAATGAGAAGGGAACAATATGAATAAAACTTCTCAGGGCTTAAATTTGATGTAAAGCAACAAAGGGCCAAAGGGCAACAGCCCCAGGCACAAGTGGAAAAGGACACTGCCTGACACTTTTTACCATATCTGAGTGTCAAAAAAAACCCGGTTTTCTTTAACGCATTTTATGAATTTAGAATCCAAATCCGGAAATAATCATGCAGGATAACTGATGTGAAAAGTCTGATACAATTCAGACAATGGTTTCAACAGGTATTGCTTATACAGACAGACAGACACCAGCACAGAATGAGGAGATAATTTGCTCTGCAGAAAATCGTGCGTTAATAAAAAATGTAAATTGGATGGAACACGGAAATAGTTAGGATTTGAAACTGTCTTTCCCAGCCATGGTATTGCTTAATGCTATGTCTGAATAGAGTTTTTCCCATAGTTCCACGCGAAGGCCGTTTGAACATCTCTGCGCATGCTCTTCTGAGTGAAATGCCACCATATTGAAAGTCCGGTTTATTTTAACCGATGGAATACACCTAACTACGTCGTGTATTTTCTACAGCAGAAGAGAGCTCCAAAACTTTAAAACGATTGTACGCAGTCAAGTGGGTTACTTCAATGGTTCGTATGCATGTGCAATCCTTATAAATCTTAATAAAGGTTTAGAAATTGAGAAGGGCGTTTGGGTTTGCTCTGGGGTTGAGAGCGGCGGATCAGTGACAGGTAATAAATGACGCCATATTCGAAGGCGAAAAAAAATGTAATATATATAATAATATACATTAATAATATATTTAAATATTATATTTTGTACCATGGAGACGTCCACTATGTTTAAAAAATTTATTATCTCGACACCGAATAAGGTGCTTTCTGTAATTGCCTCCATAATTTAAAACTGAGTCTTGTAGTATTTATAACTAGCATCGTACCCGGCTTCGCCCAAGATTTGTTTGACCCGTGGTTGTTTCCCAGTGTTTGCTCGGTGCTGCCTGATCGTTCACTGCAACAGTCAATTTTTGTGTGTGTAACACTCCCCCTTTCCGTCAATCATCTCCCTCAGCAAAGCAATATCGTAATCAAATAGTGGCTTTAACATAAGCACTGCCCCACCAACGGGCATTCCCCATTCAGGCCCTTCCCCACTCCCATTAGCGTGCGAAAAATAACTGTTCTTCGTACATGACGTCATTTAAGACATGGCTTTGCGATGACCGCGCAGAGCAAATTGTTGGTCGAGGTAACAATGTGCCAATTTCAACTTCTTTTCAGGGCAACAACGTTCCAGTTTCACCTTCAAGCCAAAGAATTGACACACTCGCACGTTTTCATTGTTCCCCTTCCGGAGGTCGTCGTTGCGGTTGCTTCATTTCTGCTATAAGACTTTGGTTTATAATGTAAAGATAAATGGAATGCATACAATTCTGCTTTTCTCTCAATGATGCTGTTGAACGTGACCACGAGAATGACGTCACGATTGGTTTGTTTGTTTAGGGTTATGGAACCTGCTATGCGCGTTAGTTGCAAATCCCTCTACTCCCGTGGATGGAGGTACAGAAGGAATTGAAGAAGAGATTGACAGAGATGTAAATGAGAAAGACTCGTAACCTTTTCCGCATCAATTATAGACGATTTTTTTAGTTGGCCACGACATTTGATTTGTTGTTCAGTTGGCTAGCAGCCGACCTATCTCATCACTTTGCTGTACTTTCTCGCGTCACTCAGAGTGTCTGGGGCGCCTCACGACGTTCGTGGTGTGCATTGGGACGTATTTTTAAACTTCTGCTTGGTGGCACCTAGGACGATGTCGTGTGAACTGCGTTTAGCGGACAAGCAGATTCATGATTTAAGACGCAGCCATCTGTGATACTTCCGTTTTGATATCATGGGATGGCAACCGCCATTAGGGCTAAACATGGCGAGCAAACTCAGTCGTAGTAACATGTTGGAGAAACTTGAGTCCGACGATTACAGTAAAACAAGCACAGCTACAGTTCAACTGTGACACTGTTTGCAAAATGTTTCCTACCACAGGCAAACGTTTGAACTAATTTTCCAATAGCGGTTCATTTTTATAAATTGATGTGTGCATAGCTTTTAAGATATACAGCGTTTTCAAATTTGTGGCAACCAGAACCTGTCTGGAATAGGTCCATGTGCATTGCCTTTTCACACATCACAAGAGTGTTTACGACAGGGATGAATGATGGGTTTCTCACGAATCTCAATCAGGCGAGAGCAGAGGCGAGAACGTGGGCACCAGGAGCCCGCCATGTTTCTTCTGTTTTTACAATTGGTTTAATCTGAAATTGCTTTTGTGTTCTTCATAAGGCGTTACAATAATTTTTTTTAATAAAATAAATAAATTGTAGGAATGGCCTCTCGCGAAGCTTACTCAGACGAGAACAGGAAGTTAGATCCGCCATGTTGGCGTCACCGGCGTCGTCGAAGCATCTGAAGGACTGCAGATTGCGATGGTTTGGAATGAATTGTTTCTATACAATTGCGACCCCCTGGTGGCACGTACTTCTAAGCGGGGGCTGAGATGGTTTGTTATGTAACAATATTTAAAATCTATATCACTGAGATCGCAGTTTTGTTTGTTGCTTTGTCCGCAGTGAGAATCTCGATAATCCTTATTCTATTGAAGTCAGCAGCGGAAATTTCCATAATCATTATTCTATTGGAAGTACGCAGTGGGAATATCGATTATCTTTATTCTGTTGAGAGATTGAGAGACTGAGGCTGAGAGATTGGTAACGGTTTGTAAGGACCAGGGTAGATCAGTAGGTAGCGACGCTTCTCTGAAAACGTGGGGTAAAGAAAGACCTGATTCCACCAACGGCACCAGAAGGCAGCACTTGTTTGATTCTCGTGGGAGCCGAAACTTGAAATTAAAACTGGCGGCGTCGTTGCCATGGTAACTATTGTAATAACGACAATAGAGCAGTGACACGACGTAGTATTATTGTATATAACTCTATGTTGGAGCCTTAATGGGTTGCAAGGGACACTTCATAGAGAAACAGAAGGGCGTCATACTGAAGCCGATGCTGTGAAGAGTGATTTCTTAGACCTAAAACGCGCGATTTTTGTTGTTGGAGAAAACAACGTTATTTTAAGCCTAAGAAATCCGCTCTTCCGTTGTTTTTCCCTCCATTTTTATGTAGTGCACCTTGTAGTTATGCCCTCCAAAACCCATACTGGTGCCAATATGGCGGCAAATGTCACTGCTCTATATCTGCGGAAACAGACGAAATACTCGTGCTTTGGCATCATCCGAAGTAAAAGATCTTATTCTGTGTTCGATTCAAACTGTTTATAGATCGTTACAATAAACATAAACCACGGATGAAGCTTCAGCCTGGACGGGTGATGAGCACGCTTGTCGGAAGTTCTAGGAACTCAAAACCATGTGTTAAACTTAGCTCTACTCGTAACGACAACCCGTTTTAAAATTGAATGTTGGATTAAAAAAAGTAAAACGATCAGCCAGTTCTGATCTTTCTTAAAATTATTTTAATGTCCTAATCTGAATTATGGCATATTTTAAAACGATTAATCTTGTATTCTTATCGTGATCAATTTGTTTTAGTGACGCTAAATAGTTTTGGTCCCCATGATGCTTTGCGCTTCCGTTACTTGACGACAGCGCCCTCTGGCGGTATATCACTGAAAGCAGGTACTTCTTTCGTCTAAATGTTTACCGTTGTGAGAGAAAGAGTGGTACTACCTATTCTTCTACCCTGGTAAGGACCTTCAACAATAATTGCCAGATGGGGTGACGTCACAGTATTTTCACACAAACGGGAAAGCGTGGGCGGCTGCTAACGGTTGTGTTCAATTTTGATAAGTGTTTGTAAGGACCATCAACAATAATTCGCATATGCAGTAACGCCACAAACGGGAAATCACAACAATGCTTTATAAAGCCGGCCATATATGGGGGGGGGGGGGAAGAGGGCTGCCCTGGTTAAAATAAATAAAAATTGGCTGAGGGCGAACCCTAAGCCGTTTAAGCAATTTTACTGGATGAAGAAGGGTGTATAAGTTACTGTATGTGCTGAACGTGCTCATAATCATTGACTGAGTGAGCGAAGCAAATGATGTTCCTTCACCTACGATTTTACATTTACTTTGTTTTTCCGTGTGTCTGTTTGTGCCTCAGTTATGGCCTAACGCACGAACCGGTTGGAATGAAATTTGGTATATGAAGTTATGCCGAACACTCATGAGCTTGTTTTTTTGTTTTTTTTTATGATGAAAGTAGTTCTGCAAAAACACGCTCTATTCAAGTTCTGTGGAAATCCATAATGGTGACTGAAAAAGGGCGTAAATAAATATTTTTTTGGCTTGTAACTTGTAAACCGTTTATCAAACTGAAAACAAACCAGCTGCGAATAATGGTCAGAATTAAATTTTTTAATACCCCCCCCCCCGGGTCCGTGCCCTGTTAAAAAAAAAGTGATCAGTTGTCAAGTCGTTTGGTAAAGAGGTTTGTATTAGTACTTAGTTTTTCAGTATAGGGCGCATGGCTTCGGACCCTCAATGCCCTTTAATAAACAGTTGAGCTGTCTGCTGCCGCCACAGCACTGATATAAATATTGTTGTAGCTGGTAAGTGCTTCCATTAAATACTCAATCACATTTACAAACACAACATTTTATTAGTAACAGTGCAAACTGATAAATAGCTAATCAAGAGCATTTTAACATGCGTATGAAAATTGTTATAGTCTACTGGCTATTTTTTTGGGCATTTTTTCTCTGTTGTCTGGTGTTTTCTGTTAGCTTGCCAGCTGGATATTAAAACTGTTAATTTAGCAGGACACAGTAGTAATTTCAATTAATTAGCATGGCAGAGTGATAAAACTGTTAACCCTTTAATGCCCATGTCAAAGTGGACGCATTTTTTGTAAGTGCCGTATGATAGTTGGGTCGGTCGCGGGATTCGAACCGGCATTAACTTGGTTTGCAGACGAGAACGATGATCGCTGGGCTGTTGCCGCACGCTTTGCTCGACCCCAAAGCTCGCGTTGCGCATTGGCACTCAGTTTTTTGCCGTTCAGCAGCCGTCCAATCTATAGACCGATGGGCAGTAAAGGGTCATTGTGGCTTGGAATGGGGACGAGAAAAAGAGTTATTAATTAAAATTGTGAAAGGGGTTTTATGACCGTATTCTTAGTATCCCATGATAAGTGGTGGATCTACCCTGGACAGCCCCTTCCTCCCTTTAGATGTCTCTAATGATGAATATATATTACGTATATCAGGATCAAGAATAAGGCGATAGGGCAATGCGATCTCCCCCATCCCAACCAAAAGTCTAAGTTGGGAAAATGGACCTCTGCCGGTTGGGCGAACAAGGCTCGCAAAGGTTCTCAAAAAGGTTCTCAAGGGTGGTTTTGCTTCTCCCCCCCCCCCCCCCCCATCCTTCCCCACTATAAATTCCTAGATCCGTGCGCCGGGGAATTACAGGCGTATACCCAGGTAGAAATTCGGACTAGCGCCGTCCCTGGAATCAAGAGATGTTATATTCCAATTTAGTGTTAAGGCAGCCAACCTTTCTTTTTTTAAAAATCTTCATTAATTTTGTGCAACGGCTAAAGACTGAAAATTTATTTGTTGAGGGTGTGGGGGTGGGGGGGGGGGGGGGGGGCGAGCGAGGTCTACTGTTCACACAAGTACTTCTTAATATTAACATTCTGCCAAAGAGTTGAGATTTGTAATAAATAAATAAATAAAAATAGATAAAGAATTATATGAAAAAAATTCGTGCCAATTAAAGCTCATTTGTTTCTGTTGTGATGCTGTCAGCTTGAATGTCGATCGTAATTATTGATGAAGCTAGTTTGTGACTATTGTTGGTCCCTGTCTTGCAACGCGTTTCGAGGTCAGACGGGGATGCGATGAAATGCTCGTGGTTGCGTAGCAACGGCAGACTGGCCGCAGGAGTCCATTTTAGTTCCATTTTTGCTTGAACCTACTGTATATGTCGATGGATACGGGAAACGCAACCCGGCAACACTTTTAGGCGGGGCATGGTTGGACTGATACAGAATTACGCGGAAATGTACTGACGCCTTTGGCTCATTTTTAATAGAAGGCTCTAATATAATCGGACCGACTCGCCATCCAAACGTTAACTGACCAATATTCAGATCAAATTTTACCACAAGCAATTCATATTAGAGTGGATTAGAAAGCATGAAGGTTTTAATTCCCGGGAAGACTGGGGTTAATGATTTTATGTTAATTATCCCAAAAGTCATAGTATCTAGCTATGCTTGGTGACCAAAGCCTATTGGAATGGAGATTTACTGTAACAACAGGACTCAACTAGTTGTGGTGCTTTTCGCAGCAGGGTCACAGAACGGCCACATGAATCGCTTGGGGGGGAGGGGGGGGGGTTTAGGGCTTAATGAGTTAGTTCATTAGCACCAACCTCAGTCGCAGTGCACTGGTTCGGGTATACCTCTGAACCAAACATTACAAAGATGTTAAACAAACCCCAAATCCCACGGAAAGGGCTACGAATGAACTTGGGGGAAACCTGGGGATGATTTTGGGGCTGTTACCTAAGGGCAAGAATAACTGCTGGGCCTAGGTGAAATACGTCATAATCCGTAGTCGAAGTAATCGCAGTGTTAACCCGTTTGCGTATTGGTCACGCCATCCTTACTCATTGCTTCATATTGAGGGGGGGGGGGGGGGGGAGGCGGGGGGGGGGGGTGTTATCCCTCCTGAATGTTATTGGTACGGAAAAATTTCTAATAGCCGTATACTAGTTACTTTCAATAAAACCTACAGTTGAAAAAAAATACAAATATTGGCATATGACTAAAGACATTTAAGTAGTAAATGTAAACTGAAACTTGTATTAGTTACAGCTATTTATGAGTGTTTATTTATAGCGAATATAATGTATAGAGTGCCAACAAGCGGTATTGCTGTATTCCTTAGTGTGCGATAAGATCTAGATTTGCCGCTTTGTTAACATCAGTTTAATGTGTGGCTCAGTGGCAACTCGGACCACTGCACTGTGACAGAGGTTGGCGCTAATGACCTTCCTGTCAATGCGCTATTAAGCCTCGTTTCCCACCTTGTACGGGGGAAACAAAATAATTCCGGTGTTAACTCTATCCCCTTTCCCACTCTGGATACAAATTATAAAAAAAAATTATTATCGGCCGATTATTAAATTACGTTTTATGGTAATAACCTCATTAATCTTTAAACGAAACCGTCCACGTTACAATCCATCGAAAGCTATTAGAAGACATATTACTTTACAATCGATCCCCAAGATAATAGAGACCCCACGACGTCACTTTCTTCATCAACCGGCGGTATAAAATTGTAATAAGCAGTATAAAAAAAAAAGTAGCAAGAATATACTGTCTAAATCTTCATTAAAAGCGTTTTCCCTTCGTAATTAAAACACCCTGCAGATGCAACGGGAAAATCGACCAGAACTGTCGCCCGACGCTTGACCTTTCTGTTGCTTCCATTTCTATAGATCTATATTTTTTTACGAGCCCCATTTTGGCAGTTTCATTACTTTGCCCACCGTTTTATGATCACTGCTGATCCACTAAACCGGAAGATATTAGGCCTAATGACTGCCAGTACTACTGGCTCGTAAGATCTTAAATATTTGACAATATTTCTTGTTTTAAATTTTTCCTTTTACGCACAGAAACGTTAGTACGGCCAAGGGCGTCTGTAGTTAAAGCAGAAATGGAAATCTTACATCAGTTTCGCTCTCAGAACAAGTAAAAACGCGAGAACACTACTCCTCATGGTCGGATTGGGTGGTGTCGGGCCATGCCAGGAATGTATTGCAGGGGACTCGGGCAACTTTGGAGGTGGGCGGGAGGCATAATTTTTTTTCGTAAACAGTTCAGCAAAACTCGCTTCATAGCTCTCCATGCAGCCCCGCAACACACAGAAAAATACCGTTTAACCTGCATTTAAGTCACTAACCTAACCTAAGCCAACCTAACCTGACCTAACTACAACAATAACAAAATTAATTCAATTTACACATAATCGCCACTAGTGATTAAGGACGGGAAAGCCAAAGGCTCACAAGAAATAAGTAAATACAGATGCAAACCTATTTACGTTGCCTTTTGGCCGTGTCAGTCTGGCTCAGCGGTAGAACCTCGGCCTTTGATTGCAAAGGTCCTGGGTTCGATTCCCCGCTCAGGCAGTCTGACATATAAGTCCGAAAGGCAACATAAATAGGTTTGCATCCGTATTTAGTTATCACCACTAGTGGGTGCTAAGTAACGAAATTTCGTAGCCAGGTCCAGTCCGCCTATCTGAATTAGCTTACGAAAAAAAAAATATGCGGGCGGGAGATACCTCAAGCTTGTGTATTTTAAAGAAATATGTTAAAGAAATATAAATTTGAAACGTTTTCCTGCAACTTAAAGACGTAGATTTCGTAGGAATTCGTTACAAATTATAAAAAAAATATTTTTTAAAAATTTGAAACAAGAGCCTTCTGTAATGTGTATTGGGTGGAGGAGAGTCCGAGGAGGAATCCTGAATGCTAGCTCATTTTAAAGAAATCCGTGTGAATTTGGAACTTTTTCCTGCAGCTTATACATACAATTTTCATACGAATTCATTTCAAATTTTTCCCCAAAAAACTTTGTTAAACAAGGGCCTCCTGACAGTAGTTGGAGCCTCTCCGGGGATCCCGGGTTCCAGGGCGGATTCCGACACTGCTGTTCCTTACGCACGAAACAACAACAACAACAAAAACAAGTGTAAACCGCGAAATGTACAAAGTTAGTTCCAGCGGTAAGTCACCCCTTTTCCTCACGACAATGAAAGGCACGCATTATGTTGTGGCTCAACCCATGTCCCATCGCATCATGGCCAATTCGAGATCTGATTGTGACCTTAACGCTCGATGGTCACAGTGTCTGATGACAAGGTCCATCACAGGCCAGGACCGGACTGGCCAAGATGTCCCTAGTTGTCGATATCTGCACACAGTTGCGCCAAAGGTCATGCTTTATTGAATGAATGTGTGTCACATGCTAACCATGCAATACTCGATGTGTACTGTCACAATGCTGCAGCCATGCTTTCATTGCTTTTTAGTTCCATTCCCATCCTGATTCCTCACGCCGACTATAAATCGGCAAATAATTTCGGACAATTTTAACTAGAAGTTTATCTCTACATTTTTTCCCCTTTAAACTTAGTTCATCATGAGATAAGTTTTGGGCCGCATATTATGTTGTAGTACATTGACATAAAAAAAAAAAGAAAAATGAAAATCAAAAATTTGTTAGCTGGTAGTATCCCCACCGTTCCCCAGGGTTATCAAGGTAAACATGCCAAGACAACACTCCAATATGTCGGTATCCTTTGAATGCCACTCAGCTACATACATCAGGTGGACACAACCCTCCTTCAATAAAACACAAGCGGCAGTCTAAATCATGACACAAATGAGCGACTACGCCTAAATTTGAATCGTATTGTAATAACCCAACATCAGAATTTTATAATTAATCATTTGTACGGGGGGGGGGGGGATCATAAAACTCTGAGTACGTATTTTTGAATGAGAGTGTCGAGGGCATAATGCCATTCGACGCAGTGTGATGTGTAATGGCACAGCCACTACAGTATAGGCCGGATCGGATCAAGACAAATTAGGCAAGTAGAATCAACCATTGACATAGAAGGAAGCGCAAGTTTGCTACGTGCTGCTATCTCTACACCAAGCGGCGAAATTTCAAACTAACCGACCAGGGTTACAAATTTTGTCAACAGATGACGCCACTTGACATACTTGCCGCGTCGTTATTTGATTCGACGTTTTGCGGAGCATTGTGGGAGGCGAAGATGATACGGCCTTTACTGTAGGTGGCTGTGGTAATGGTTATCAGGCTTTGGTGTTTGTGTCATTAGGGTTTTTACAGTTACGTGCCTCTTTTCCTATATAACTGTTGAAAAAAATTCCTTGCAGAAATCTTAAAGCATAAAATGTTGGCGGCTCTCCACTTTGTTTTGGAATTTGTCACTTCAACGAAAGTGAGTCCGACACCTCCACTTGCACCAACACTACACTTAATAAAATCCTGAATTTTCCGTCCACATGGGGACTTTCCATCAAAGTAGCTGACTGAAGAATAGTGCGTCAATAACACTCAACCTTTTCTTGTCCTTGGACCACTCTTCGTCAGTCAGCTTCTTTGGCAAAGTTCCCTCATGTCAATGGAAATTTCAAGAAATTTTGGGAGTACAGGTGTCGAGTTTTTTTCCCAATATTATATATAATATTCTCCTACCGCTGCTGTTGTAACGTTTGTATGTACAGTTCCGGCAGAAAGTAAATTTACAAACGTAATGTCGTTATAGCGAAAAAAGGCATTGTTGCATTATGGCATTGTTGAACCTGAGCAAATATCGTGCTCAGACACGATCGTGTTGCAGACATAGGGCCTTAGGGTTTCGGGCAGATGACCAGGAGTGGTTAACGCTCGTTAAACCCTTTAATATCGTGCCGGTCTGTTTGTATTAGTCTGTAAGTAGTTTTTAGTTTATTTGTAAGTTTGTGTCGGCTCAATAAAATATCAATCAATATCCTGCATCAGCAGACACCAAGGCACCTGCATACCTTTGTTGACGCTCGTCTCACTATAACAATAAGTCGGGGTTTTGTAAATTTACTTTCTGCCGGAACTTTACTAGGGCAGCCCCCACCCTCGTATATTGCCAGTTTTATAAATCATTGTTTTGAAATCCTGTTTATTTGAAAATACTTGGCAACTAGAGTAGCCCCGCGTTATACGGCCTGCTTTATAAAGCATTTGTTGTGATTTTCCGTTTGCATGAAAATACTGCAACGTCACTATATCTGCCAATTATTGTTGAAGGTCCTTACAAATTCAACACCACCGTTATCGTCGCCCAAGCCACCGAGATTCCCACTACGGACTTCAATAGATTAAGGATTGTCGAGATTCCCACTGCTGATAAACAAACAAACAAAATCTATGATCTTAGTAATACAGATTGTGAATTTAAAAAAAGCACGTGACACCTGAAAATAATAAATCTCCACACTTAATTATGAAGAAAGACCATTCCGTGTACATAACCTGAGTTACTGTTCTATGTACATGTCTCAGAAGTCCTGAACCAGGTAGGCCTATATGGTATAGGTCTATACAGTATATAGGCCTGTGGTATAGGCCTATACTACACCCAGAGGAAAGTGCTGGGTTTGAGTCTAAGGCCCTGGAATCAGTGATTTTCCCATTGTTAGGAACAAAAGGCATTTATTTTGCTCATAGTTTGTTGATTTGTACACCTTAGGCGTACATCGCATAGGCCTACACTGTATAGGCCTATACCATATAGGCCTACCAGGTTCAGCATTTCTGAGACATACTGTAGATTATTTTTCCTGCGGTTCAAAATTCATCGTAACTCGGCTATACAAAGTCGAACAGACATTAGATCGCATAATTTTAATTGAACGAGTGAGACACGCGACGTTATGTGGTATGAGTGGCAGCCACAGTGTAACGAATTTTACGGACAGTTTTCTTTAACTGTGTGCTTTCCTTTATTAAGAAAACAAAATCGGAGGCAGTCTTGGCTTCAGAATTCTTATTTACACAGTCGATATTCGTCCTACAATATTATTACAGCGCAGTTTCGCACTTATACAGCAGACTACTGAAACTTAATCGTCATCAGAAACAAAGCTACATTGAACTCAGAAGATCTCTTACTTAAATCGAGCTTTGGTATTCTTGACCAGTAACGTACTCAGACCCACGAGAGGTCACGGGTAACTTCTAGTAAAAGAGCACAGTGGACATTTGTTCTGCGGTCCTTTTATTGTTTTTTTTTACTACCTCTTCTACCCCTTCTTTGCCCTTTTAGCCTTTAGGCCGTTTCTCAGGTGCCGCCGCACCAGCAAATATCGGCACAAAACGGCCTTTCTTCTTTACAAAAAAGGCATTTTACGAAAAAGGCAGAGGTAATACTCCCCTGCGCCCCCTTCCGCCCCCCCCCCCCCCGTACACGTTACTGCTATTGATTAATTTCCGGCAGTCTTGATGAGTTAAATAACTGTTTTATGCTTTTAACGTAGGATGACTTATAGTGACTTTTGCCATGCTATAATTTTATTGCTAACCTGATGACGAAACTTGAAAATTTTCGAAACGTTGTTTGCATTTTTATGTAGCACTGCTTGGGTTGCCTTCATATCTTCATATAATATCTGATTGTGGCATCGACGTTCTCGTAGGTGTAGAATATCCTCGGGGGAGGAGGGTGGGTTGGGGGTTCGTCCCCCTCGGGCGGTTCATCCCTCCTCGGGCTGGCAAATTCTTGCAAAATCCATGCTACAAAAAAGATTAAATTTAAAGTGCACATTTTTAAACTAAAGTAGGAAATTGTCATCGCAGGAAATTTTAACTATACTGCATTTGAATTATTGCAGAAATATGAAGAACATGAAACTTAACAATATCAGCCGGTGCCATTTGCTTGTATTTTTCCTTGTCGAACAAAACTCGTCAATTTTATTACTCTGCTGCGTTTTATGCGTTTTGTGGATATATACTCCCTGAAAGTACACCAGAACTAACAGTAGTAAGACTGCTGCCTCTCTCCTTCAATTTCATGATAACATTTTTTTTTTTACCACGAGTTTAAATATTCATGGAGAGATAACTGCAATGTCAGTAAAACCCAGGGCGATTTATATTAAAGTAGTATTGATGTGGCGCTGTAACTTCGTTGCAGAGAAACAGAAGACGACAAAAAAAAATGCGCACGAAGAAAGTCTCCAGTTAGCTAATAAATTTGCAAACAGCCATTTTTCCCATGGGTCATGCTGGGGGGAATGGAGGAAACTCCTTTTTTTTTCAAATTATGGAAGGTTCACTGTTATCACACACGACTCACGAGTGACACGATTGATTGAATAATCTGATTGTTTTTTTTTTTGTTTGTTTTTCTATTTTTTTATTAATATTTTTGTTTCTAATTCGAATACTGCGGTTTGCTCCTCTTCATTTTTAACGAATATTTCCGTAAGACGAGTGCTTATGTTTTGATTTGTTAGTCTGGTTCAAATTACCTTAATCCCCTGTAAGGGGGGGGGGGGGATTGAGGCTTAATGGCTGTAAGGTCGCTAAGGAAGTGGACGATTATTCACAAGGCACAATGCT
>JAHWFP010039664.1:5334-32860 GCA_023313725.1 Lithobius niger | reverse complement strand
TACACTTCCTCCTTCTAAAGTTACACTTCCTCCTTCTAAAGTTACACATCCGCTACCACACTTGTTTGTGATGCTATAGCAGGCCTAACATTAACTTTGGGAACTTTGCTCTTAAAATATATTTACGGGCAAAAAAAAAATGGTAATTACATTCCAACAATTTTCAAATTAATTCTACCAAAAATTGCTCGACTTAAATGGCTATAACTTCAGACAAACGACAAATAAAAGAGTGGCTAATTCACAAGTAAGTTGACGTTAATTTTTATGCGTTTACATTTCTTTAGCCTGTTATTGTAAACTTAATACCAAACGCGTAGCCACACAGGGACTCCACAGTCTGCCTGCAACACTTCGAATATTAGTTTATTTCTTCTATTAAATGTTTGAGGGACGTGGGTGGAGGGGCCGCAAGTATTAAAAAAAAAATGGCGTGTTTTGTAATTATATTTGGGCAAGCTCCGAAAATGATACCCAGAGGTACAACTTTGCTTGCAATCACGGAGACGTTTTAAGGGCGCGTTTTTAACTGAGAGGGACAAGTAAGTGTTAAATCGAAGAAGGAAAAAGTTTAAGTTGAAAAGAAGAAGTTTAAAGGTAAAGGGACAAGTTTTATTTTTAAAAGTACGGGTGTTAAAAGGACATTCCTCCCAGCGCCATTTTTCTCGATTCTCCACATCAAGTACGGCCCCAAAGTTTTATTTACTTACCGTTTGTCACTCCCTAGCTAAAAATCCGTTTTAAAATGTGGCGTCTAGGAGATTTTCTGTTGAATATTGGTAACTTTATTTACTGCGCCCCGCACGTATATGAACCTTAGCGCACCTACAACAACCATGACGTTTCATTGTTTCCGGCTGTGACGACACAGTTTTTGCGTCAATGCTGTCACGTGATCCGTAATTCGTCTGCTATAGGCCAGACGTCGTTCATGTGATCACGAACAGACGAGGGCGGAAGTGACGTTGTAGTATTACTACGCCGAATCTCGCGATGGCAGCGCGCGCACACATGACTGCGCGTGGCTGTTATAAGGGAGGCCGGATGTTCATTCTCGACTACATTAATTATTTCTAACGTATCTGGTAGGTCTACAAATCTTTGCGAATGCAGTAATAGGTTAAGCTAAAACAATTTTACATTTCTAAAAAATGCCGCAAAACATTTCCTAAAAGTGGTTGAAAAAATACACATCATTATCTACGTTATACTAAGCGCCCCACGGAGGTTATGCTGAAAAATTTGACTGTTTGCTTAAAAACGGGGATGTTTTAAGTCACCGAAACGTTAACATTGTGTTGAGGGTTACTCCAGTCGAGACACGCTACAGGTAACCTCGTCCGACACTCGAGCGCTGCCCAGGACGATTACGGGGCAAGAAAACAAGTCGCTTTAAATTTTATAGCTGCGCGTTACTCTTGCGGAAAACGCTACAACGTCTAGCTCTACACGTTTTCAAATGATTTATTGCAATCGCTCCATCCCAGTCCCCCCCCCCACCCATCCCCTCCAACTCGGCTCAAAACGACTCTCGCTCTTGTCTGAGGATGAGTGATTGATCTGTTCAGTTATGGGTTGTAATGGCCTGGTCAATGACCACACCATTTCCGGGGATGGGGTGGGGAGGAAGGGGGACGGCCCGTCAAAATGGTTCCTGGATCACTCGCTCCATCTCGAAGCTAAACTTGTAAACGGTTCGATTGACAACCGTTGATTAAAGTGATTTCGGCAGTAAGAAAAAATATGACCCCCTCCCCCAACATGTTTTTTTTTTTTTTTGTTAGTTGCTTGATTTTTTCGACTTGTCTGACAGGTAAATGGGAGAGGGGACAGCCATGGTTTAGGCCTATGCGCCAGAATCGCATTAAACCACGTCACTGGAACACGGGGAAGTCAAATTTAGAGGCGTGAAAGTGTCCACAGAACCATAGCTAGCTCCAGGACCAGAGAAGGACGTCAATGCTAGTTTTATCGAAAAACAAACAACCAAGCAGTAATACAAGAAAAGACGAACAACGTATCGAAAAATAGCCAATTTTCGTCATCAGGTTTATAATAAAATTAAAAACATGGCAAAGGCCACTAATAATCTTTTCTTTAATAATCTGTTACCGTGCTTTTTTTTTTCTATGTAATGCTATTTTTCTCGACCTGGAAAATGGACGGTTTTCAGGTTTAAATTAATGAGGGGGGGGAGAGGGGAGGAGGGTTTGCGCATTTCCTTTCTGATTATGTCACTTCCACGTCACGCTTCAGTCTTTTAGGAACGGACTCAGTGATTCTGCGTGTGCATGAACCATTCACCTCAACGCATGCGTTGTCAAGGGCGTTACTAAGGGATACACCATACTGAGGGATCGGGAAATTCATCGCGCGTACATGACCGATTTTTATGAGCCTGGGCAACAGGCTGGGCTGTTTGGTGCGTTTAGGAAAAAGTGCTTAGGAAAAAGAGTTTAGAAAAAGTGCTCTAGGAAAGTGCCGTAAGACTGGTTGGCAACAGTAACAGTCTTAAGTTCAGCTAAACGAAATTGTGTAGCGAAAATCGAATCATAACGTAACAAGTGAGTTTTCTTTCAAACCATTTGGAAATTCACAATTTCAGTTGAACTACGTTTTACACAAGTTAGCGAGGGTCCGAATATCTTATTTTAAAACGTTAAGCTGTTTTTAAAACCGACCACGAGAAGTTTGTTTTTTTCGCCTGCCCCGGCGTGATTTACGTAAATTCTACTGAACGTGACTGGTTTCCCTTTTTAAACTATCTCTCCACAAACACAGCAACTATTTAAAATGTCTTTGAACTCAACAACCCAAAATTCTAGCAGCGGGCACGCCCCTGCTAGCTCTTTTCCGTTTTTTTGGGTTTCTCGTCTAGCCTCTTTCGTCCTTTTCCGAGCGCAAAGTGCTTTTAACTTTTTACTCCGTACAAGTTTTACGGAAGACAAGCGAGCCAGCAATGGGGGAACCGCATTAAGGGCGTTTTCCATCGGGCGAGATGGATGATAGCGAATTGTCGGCAGCAGCACCAGTAAACGCCCAGCTTTGAAGAACTTAAAAGAAGGGTGAACTGGTGTTCGGGTGGAGGGAGGGGGGGAGGGTATTCGCTGCATGTAGCCCTAGACTTGAAAGAGGGTGAAAAAGGAATAGAAGGGGGAAAAAATATCACCGCCGCATGGTTCTAGGGTAATGGATGATGAACAATCTTGAGAAATGGGTGGGGGAAGGGGGAGGGGGGACGGGGTGGAATGGCTGACTCGTATACGCGGCTATCGTAGCATCTTCTTACTTTACACAATCTCCATGTTGGAGATATAAAATCCTTGGACGTATAAGGACGCCGACAACAAAAACAAACATGCATGTTTTAAGACGTAACATGGATTCAGCGAAACTACACCAGTAAGAGCCCACTCAGACGAGTTCTATGAACGACAACAACCAACACGCCTGTCGCCCAAGGAAACCAAGCCTCAGGCATCGTTCGCACTTGGTCGTTACCGATCGTAGCACTTCGTACAAGCAAGAATTTATAGGGTTGGGAGGAGAATTTGTGTCTGAGACCCATACTGAAACTGTCTTGGATACATTCACGTTAGTTCAGTCTTAGTTTATAGAGGGCGCCACGTGTTTTATGTGGGAATTTCGACTCAATTTTTAGCCTAAAATGAAAGTATACTAAATGAAACTAGCTTGTATTTAATTATTATTTAGCCTAGCTTAGTTGTAATTTAGTTTGCTTTAGATTTGGGCTGAAAAAATGAGCAAACATTACCAGATGGAACACGTGGCGCCCTCTGAAAACTCGGACTGAACTAATGGGACGAATCTAACGTGTTTCAGTAGGGAATTTTTAGAGTTACAAATTCTCCTCCCAAACCCTATAAATTCTTGGTACAAGTCGTATTTGTCGCATGCGGAATGTCGTCACGCACCGACCGACCAACTAAATCAGGGATGGCGAATTTTTTTTTTTTTTTACACGTGTGCCAATAAAACAAAAATTAGATAAAAAAAAAATCGTTCAGCGCGTGCCACATCAGTGAGACTTGTGGTTCTTGCTTCTCGGATGCTACGTTTTCGATGCGTGGTTCTTCCACGCTTAGCTTTATTTTAATACACTTCGCTATTGTCTTCTATATACGTTCAATCCCAGGGGCGTAACTTCAAAATAGGGGCCAGGAGGTGGGGGCCCAGTAGAGCCCCCCCCCTCATCAAAACAAATATGTAGTCATTGCCACGCAAGGAAAGAGCCCAGTAGAGACCACCTCACCCGCGCCTTAACACGCAATAAAGGCTGATTTTGCCACACGGCAAGAGCCTAGCAGAGGTCACCTCCACCTTCAAAATGCAGTTTTTCCAACATAAGACGACAGCTCAGTGGTGGCTCCCCTATACATAAAAAAAAAGAAGTTTTGCCACACAATGCCACAGCCCACAATGCCCAGCGGATGTCCCCCCACCCCCCCACTCCATTCATAAAAAAAAAAAAATAATTAATTTTTGCCACACAAGACAAAACTTTTACCATATCTTAAAAAAAAATTTAAATTGAAGCCACTGAGGAGGGGTCCCCAAAGTCGCTGGGCCCGGAGGTGGTTGCCTCCTGTACCTCATTGTAGTTACGCCACTGTTCAATCCATACAGAGCTAAGTATCTTCTTTGCAGAGGCGAGTCGCGAATCTAACTTGAACGTGTATTGTGTCTCTAGACGGCACGCAAGTCGAATGGAATAGAGCAGCGTCAAGTGACGTCATATTGGCTACGAGACACCATTTGGAGGTAATAGCTACAAGGTGCACTAGATTAAAATGTAACGGAAAACAACAGCACTTCTAGTCAAGACAGTGCTTTGAGAGCGGATTCTTAGGCTTAAAAGAACGTTGCTTTCTCCAACAACAAAAATCGCGTGTTATAGGCTTAAGAAATACAGTCTAATAGCATTGGCTTCAGTAAGACGACCTTCTTTTCTCCCTCCAGTGCCCCTTGCAGCTAACCCAGTTACTTGCTCCACCATAAAGTTATACATAATAATACTACGTTGTGTCACTGCCCTATAGACAGTGTTCATGTGTGAGTCTACTTGTTAGCAATAGTAGCTGAACTCACGTCACTAATAATGCAAACGCCTACTTTTTCATGGTGGCAAAGTTACGAAGAAGTTCGTTCCAACATGGAAATATAAGTTTGATGTGCATTTGGCAACATTTTCCTTGCAGCCCATTTGTTATATACCGCATGCTCTCCATAATTTTGATATTGCCATGAGTCTCAAGCCATACGTCACATCAGCATTGGATTGCCCATGGTTCGTAAAGAGAAAAAGAGGAGAGGAAAGCAAGGTATAGGGTAGTGACACGACGTAGTATTATGGTATATAACTCTATGCTGGAGCCTTAATGGAGCCAATATGGCGGCAAATGTCACTGCTCTATAGCTTCTTTGCTTTTAATTCTTACACGTGTGTATAGTATATTTGTTAGGGAAAAATACGTCATCGTGCTCAAATTTTTCGAAAGGCTCGCGTGCCACTATAGAAAAGCCCCTATACGTGCCATAGGTTCACCATCCCGGAATTAAATGGCTGGCAAATGGTTTACGTACTTCGGTAAAAGAAAAACAAGATGGCGGTAGAAGACAGTTTACAGCAGAACAAATCGTTAGGAAGGGAGCAGAAAGGCCTGAACGTCATCAGTCACCAGCAGAGATGACGTTCAGGAACAGATCTGCAGTTCGACCCTTTGACTGCAGGCGCCAGCTAAACTTATAAATTGTTCACCCTTTCTTCGTGGTGGTCAGAAGGTCGTTGAACCGTAAACAACTTCTTTTTTTTTTTTGGCCTCCACAATTACATGAAATGCTGTAAACCATGTTAACGGATAGCGCGACATTTCAATTCTAACACAAATTCCGTAAAAAGCCGCACTGATTTTACGTTGCAAACTCCACATCTTGGTTACACGACACTTCTAATTTCGTCGGATCGTAATTTAAGAAACGAGTTTAATTTTCTACGAAACGGTGGAAAATGCCAACATCCGTTTTCCATGCGTTTTTACATACCGCGTATGCTCCATGTTGTTTTACTTGCTAACGTTTCGCTCTTTTGAAACATTAGCAATTTGTTAATAGAGCAGTGACACGACGTAGTATTATTGTGTATAACTCTATGGTGGAGCCTTAATGGGTTAGCTGCAAGGGGCATTGCAGAGAGAAACAGAAGGGCGTCATACTGAAGCCGATGTTGTGACGAGTGATTTCTTAGACCTTAAACGCGCGATTTTTGTTGTTGGAGAAAACAACGTTATTTTAAGCCTAAGAAATCCGCTCTTCCGTTGTTTTTCCCTCCATTTTATGTAGTGCACCTTGTAGTTATGCCCTGTAAAACCCATGCTGGTGCCAATATAGTGGCAAATGTCACTGCTCTATAGCATGAAAGATTGGTTACTTAGCAATTCAGCGTCATGCTGCGAGTGTTGTGATCACACCAGATCCGGGCTCACTGGAGGTGGACGGGGTACAAATACTCGCCCAGTAAAAGCCGCTTATCAGGGGAGAAAAAGTAAGATGAAAGAATTGTTTTTAAATGGAGGATTTATCCACGTCAAAGTCGTATTCCTTTTGAATTTAGTTTGGTTTTCAGTCATTCAGTGTCGTCAAATATTGATTTCAATATTTAATTCACAGTTAAGAAAACAAGCTTGACGACCATTAGCTTCCGCCAAAACACTATATAAATACGTCAAATTTTCAAAAAATAGATGGACTTCGTTTTCAAGACATTGCTTACCGCACAGCATAGCGTTGAACACCAAAACAAAGCACCAAAATGTGTTTGACGCTCTGTGCTGTGGGGTAAACACTCTCATGAAAACGAAGTCCATGTATTTTGAAAATTTGACGTATTAAATTGAATTTTTGCGAAAGCTAATGGTCGTCAAGGTAGTTTTCTTATCCTCTCAACTCGCTGTTAATTTTGACTGCTTAATTTACAGCGTTTTTCACTTGAAATATTTTGAAAGCGTAATAAAAAAATTGTTTAAGAAAATCGTCCTCGAGGAGTGAGGGGGGGGGGGCGTAAAATGTCCGTTTGAACGCCTTGAATTATTTCTTGTACTAGTCCTGAAAATGTCAATAATTCCGCGAACGCACACGATCGTGACGGGGAGGAAAACTTTCCTCAACATCTTTGTTTCCTTTTCAAAATAATGCGTCTGCGGACGGAATCACTGTACTTTCAATACAGTAAGAGCCGCGTTCCAAAACGTCATCCTTTGGAAATCCATCGTCTTTCAAGCGTCAGTCAAGTAAGTCGGACCAGAGCTGCAGACCCCCCCCCCTTCTGCCTATATACGTTCAATCCAGACAGAGCTAAGTCTCTTCTTTGCAGAGGCGAGCCGCGAATCTAACTTGAACGTGTATACATGTGTCTCTAGACGGCACGCAAGTCGTCGTTCACCGGAAACGGGTCTTGTGGCCTGCTGGCTTATCTTTTCCCGCTCGGGGAATTCCAAAGGTGCGTCAAACTCGTGAAAAGTGTGGCGACGCGACGCAACGTCATGCCACGTCCGGTTCGTTCCCAAACTGACTGACGGACGGACGGTTCGCCATCACGTTCAAGAACACGTGACGCCCAGAGGTTGTTGTTGCCATAGGCAACGCGCACGAAAGGGAACGAGGGATATCGCCCAGCAACGCCGGCAAACCCGCATCTGGAAAATCAACCAATTCGCCACCAAACCAACGATCGAATGTAAAAAAAGGGCACTTTATTGGAAATATAATTAATCAGCGACCATTAATTTATACCAAAGTCAGGCTGTTCAAGAAACGATTTGCAATTATATTTTCATAAAGGAGCTCACCACGAATACTTGCATAAAGCAAAGCCATAAAACAACCGGAAGGGGTGACGTCATACAAAAGCCCCATAAGGGTAAAGGGAACCATCAAGTTTTAGTCATAGAAAGAAGTGATATCAAAGCCAAAATGGCTGCTACCAAATTTTCCGCCCCAACCCTGATCGCTCAATCTTAACTGACACCTCAGTGATTGTCAGTGAAGCGTGAGTGATCACGGTTCGGACCACAAACTTGGTGGCAGCCATTTTGGCTCTGATATCACTACTTTCTATGACTAAAACTTGATGGTTCCCTTTCCCTTTACCCTTATGGGGTTTTTGTATGATTCATTATTAACGCAACAGAAAAATTAGAAATATACCATCAGCGAAAATCGTATAATTTTCTCAATTATACCGGCCTTTCAATTAGTTCTGCCTTGAGGCCTGGGACAATCGGCGTGGTGGTGGTGGTGGTGGGGGGTTAGTTTAGCAACACTTACTCAAACCACGCACGTCATAACATGCACTGAACGGATCGAACGAAGGTAGCCTACAGTTCAACATTATAATGTTTACTAAATTTAGTGAAGGCTATAATACACAATACGTTGGCATGCCAAGAATTGCGAAGTTAATTTATGGTTACAAAGCACTTAATTTCTTGGTGGTTTCATAATTCAGTAATGAACATTAATTAACAAGAATTTTCCGCTCAAGAATAAATACATCGCATTCACAATAGAGATCTTACGCGGTGGTTCCGAAAAAAAAAAAAAAACATGGATGGCCTTGAGAAATGATATTCAAAGTGCAAAGGTAGATCCTAGCAATCACGTCTCGTCACGTTCCGCTAAACTAACTGTCTATAGCCGTTACACTGGCAAGTACAGGGTGCCGAACAATGATAGCCCCCCTCCCCCAGAGCAAACTAAGCATGATAGGGAAAAAATGAAAGTACCTATAGGTAGCCCATTTTATTGTAGGTTTACACTCACAAGCTCAATATTCAGTGTTCACTCCATTGGCGTCACGAACCGAATGAAGACATTAGTGTAGGAAGACAAAAGTGGCTCAAAAATCTCAGTGTTAAACTCCATTTCCCGAAGCACCGCATCCGTGTGCCTCTCCGTCCTGGTACGACTAAATCGAGTTCATAGAGGTTCAGACAGCATCCTTTTTTCAACGTTGTGCTTCAGGATGGATCCAAAATTTTCACAGACATTCAGATCCGGAGAATTACGGCCACTCTTCATTACAAAAGAAACACGGAGCTTTTTGAGTCACTTTTGTTTTCCTATCGTGCTCGTCTTCAATCTGTTCGTGACACCAATGAAGTGAACACTGAATATTCAGCTTGTGAGCGTAAACCCACAATAAAATGGGCTACCTCTGAACTGCCTTTGGACTCTTGAATCTAATAGCGAAAGCAGTTTATCTCTATCTGGTACCGTTCCGGACTGGTGGGCAATCATTGTTCGACACCCTGCAGTTCCTTCAATTCTTGGCTGATTTTCATTCTGTTTTTCGTAATGGATGAATTCCCATGGTGAATAGAATAGAATAGAAAACCCGACGGTGCAAGCTGAAAGCCAAGAAGCACCCACCCCCCCTTCCCCCCACCCCAACCACCATGGTGTGCGATGCATTTTAAGAAAGTCAGAAACGGAATGACCTTGATAGCATTTAGTAAGGTCATCAGTTTGGCTAAATAAAATCCTCTACAATATTGGCTAGTAATATATTCAGCTTCAATTCTCCACCAAATGTGTAACTAAAATTGCGCCTTTGGAAAGATTTTCTCGTTGCACCGAATTCCGGACGGGCCTACACCTCTTCCTTTTTTTCTTCAAACCGTCGAACAACGACAACGCTTACACGAAGTAAATAATAATAAAAAAAAATTGCACCCGTATCCTTCGCTCCTGGAGTCGTAACTTACAGCCAGAATTGGACCTTGAGGAACAGAAATGATGGGTCACCGTCCCTTTCAAAAGACGGTTTAGGCACGCCAAATGCGCCGTTTCAAAAAAAGAGCAGTTTTGTGACCATGCTACTACCACATATTTTTCTACAACGCCGCCAACATAACGGCAAGTAAGAAGACGACACGGGAAAAAAAAATTCGCGTTATTTCCTTGTTATTTTATTACAATAATCCTCCTTGGCACCAAAAAATCTCGGAGGCAGGCACTTTATTTTTTTTACAACCCTCGATAAAAATCTTATTAGGTTTGAAGAAGAAAGGGGTTGGGGAGGGGGGGGGGGGAAGGAAAAGAAAATAAGACTTGAGTATAAGCGTCTTCGGGTAAGAAAGACAGAAACCCCCCTGCTGCTTGGTGGTGGATGTGGATGCTTTGGGTCGTGACATCATCACCACAAAATCCTGTCGATCAATAAGCCGTAAATGCTCTTCCCCTTCCCTGACGAATTTATTATTATTAAACGGTCGTCAACATCTGCTTCGTAAAAATTCTCCTCTCTTCCCCTACCATCTCCCCCCCTCCCAATTTCCAACGTTCTCTTTTTTACCATCTTCTATCCTGCCTTTCCTCCAGCGTTTAGCAAGCTGCTTTTTCCTTCCTGAAGCTTTTGGCTTTTATTCGGAACAATAAAGTGTATTCCTTCCTTGAATTTAACCGACGCATTTGAGGTGACAGTGCACCCAGTTGAACGGTTTCAGGATACGGACGTGGAATGCTCTACCAAGGCCGACTGGGGTAAAAGTTATGGACTTCGTAGCAGCTTTTACCTCAGTCAGCTTCGCTCTTAACATATCTCCGCAAGGTAGGAGCCAGGGAAGAGTGACCGAACAGTTCCAACGGCAAAGTGCGGGAATGGAATTCTGCGTGGAGTATGTGTACTATAATCCTGCGACTACAATAGCATAGCTCTTAGCCGCCATATATTAAAATGGATTTGTAGGAAAGAGTAACGGTCGGTGAATACCGCCTGAGACTCAACTTCCGGTGGAGTACCGGACAAAATGTATATGGGTCTCGTTTGTGGTACACAAAAGTGGTACACAAAGTAGTACAAGATGTCCTACACCTTTTTTTTCTTAATTTTAAAACGTTATATTTTTTTTCCCTAGACATTTGAGCGATAATTGGCTGGGTCAGAAGTAAAGGGAAAGACACACCGGCCAATCAACGATCTCCTTGCAGATTCTCTTAAATTTTCAACATCATAAAACTGTTCCCTGATTAAGTTTTTTTTATGCTATTATTTCTTATTTGGCCTTGGCTTGAAGGCTGTTAGAAAAGTGGAGCATGGTAAAAACTGGAGCACGGTGAAAACTGATGGTGAAAATTGAAGCATGGTGAAAAGTGGAGCATGGTGAAAACTGGAACATGGTGAAAACTGGAGCATGGTGAAAACTAGAGCATGGTGAAAACTGATGGTAAAAATTGAAGCATGGTGAAAACTGGAGCATGGTGAATTGGCCTTTATGGTGAGTTTTTATTGAATTATTATCCTGTAATGAAGAATTTGTTCTGTGGCTTCACAAACGTTGGGAGTTTGTTTTTTTATTAAATGTTTTTTTTTGGCAAGGCAAGACTGCTAGCTGATCGGCTTTATCTTTATCTTTACTACTTTTAGTGTCACTTTTCAAATAGTCAATTAGTCATTAGGACAATTTCAAAACTCTCAGTGAGTTTGAAAAATCAGATTTCCAATTCATTTTCGCTGAACGATTTTTTCCTGTCTATTCTAACTTAAAGGGGGGTTGCTACCGAATGACAAGCTGCAGCATCTATAGCCATTTGCCTCTTATCTATTTCCGTCTAGCTCTTACTTTCACACAGGCGAAGGAACACACAAATAAATTTCGTTTTATGCAACAAACAAGTCACGTGCCTCCTTAAGTATTGATTGTAATGTTGGTGCGCCCACGTGCACCAGCAAGCAAGCGGTAAAGTTAAGCCTAAAGTTAAGACATCACGGGCGCCTTTTTTCTATACAGTATATCGACCGTTTTGAAACGCAGATTTTGAACCGCTAGATACGCGCCATCTAGTGACAATGATATCGTTAATCTTGACCGCTTGCTCCCTGGTGCATGTGGAGGCTCCAACTTTACATTCATTAATTGATGAGACACATGACTTATTTGTTGTGCAAAAAGAAATTTATTTGCGCATACCTTCGCTAGTTGAAATCAAGTGCTACATAGACAGGAATATTGGTAGACGGCGCTTGATTCTGCGACTTGTCATTCGGTGAATAGCACCTTTAATAGGCTGAAAATGACGAAACAAAACGAAGAAAAAGTTGAATGAGTTATTCAATGGTACAATTTTTAAGGTAAGTTTTCAAGCTCCAGCTCTCCTACAGGTCCGCTCTGCGAAAAATAGATTGTTTAGGGATGAAATCCGCACGCGTAGGTATATAAACGCGTAGTAAAGGTGAATAGACCGACATCTATTCATTGGCAATACTAGGAAGCGTCTGCCAGTAGCATTCGCGAGCAGTGGGAACTGCCAGAGGGCACGGAGAAATGGCGGTTCGCTGCCACGATTCAAAGCAGGGGCGCGCGCGTGTAAACGGGACTCCGGCTTGTCACCAGTCCATTCGAGTTGCATGCAAATGTATTCATAGTCCGGCTGCTGCCGCTATCTTGCCTCTGCTGGGAAATGAATACATTCTGAGTTGAAAGGGGTAGGGGGTCGGAAGAGAGACGCGACGAACAGCGACGACTACGAAAGGCGACTTTTAGGATGTAGCAGCCAAATCAGAAATGACTGCTGGATCGTGTGCGTGTGTGGGTGTGTGCGGCGAGGCTGAAGTCACAGAATATGACATAACCCCCTCCACTCCCCCCCCCCCCCCCCTGCATTTCGTTTTTAGCTATTGGTAGCACAATGCACGGGCACGATCACAAAACACAGACCTTTGCTGCTCCAGTTTCGGATGCAGAAGGAATAACTTCCAGTCTCGTACGTACCTAATGGATTTCAGTTTCGAGCATTATTTTCGAAATCAGTTTCAGACAAGGCGTCGAATTTATTATGTGTATGTAAACCATGGAAACGATGAAAGGAATGTTCTGCGAGTTTCTTCGTTGCTCATTTACGAATGGTAAACATAAATATTGAGGCATCTCGGAATATATTTCAAGACACACGCTAGTGTGTCGCCCGCCAAGATGATAAACACCTATCCAGATAAAATACAGGGTGGTCTAAAAGTCTGGTCACACGCAAATAACTGGCGATATAATGGTCCTGCATTAATTCTGCAGATATATTTGTAATGTTAGTCAGATATGGGGAAGCCAATGAAGATATTTTCAATGACCTTGAAAACAGCATTCAAGGTCATCGGCATTCTATTTTCCAAATGGCGCAAGATACAGCACAAAAGTGAATTACAAAGTTGTACGCGAGCGTCAAACATGACAAACCGCGAAAACAGATTGAAAATTGGAGGATAATTGCAAGAGTTATATGAGGAAAACATAATACCAACTAAGTCTTCCCTGAACGTTTCAACTGCCATGCAATGAAGCTTGGCATGCATGGCAGTTAAAACGTTCAGGAAAGATTTTTCCTGATATTTTGTTTTCCTCATAACTATCGCAATTAGGTTTCGATTTTCAATCTGTTTTCGTAGTTTGTCATGTTTGACGGTCGCGTACAACTTTGTAATTCACTTTTTGTGCTGTATCTTGCGCCATTTGGAAAATAGAATGCTGATGACCTTGAATTCTGTTTTCAAGGTCATTGAAAATATCTTCATTGGCTTCCTCATATCTGACTTACAATACAAATATATCTTCAGAATTAACGTAGGGCCATTATATCGGCAGTTATTTGCGTGTGACCAGACTTTTAGACCACCCTGTATATATGAGCCTGGCGACCACTAAACACGGTGTCTTTATAGCTAAGGTATTTGGCTATTTTCAGGCATGTGAGGATAAATAACAATGAGACAGAAAAAAGGCTGAAACTTGTTTGATCGGGAGACTCTGGCCGCCTGACAACATAAAAGTCACTGTTAGTGACACAGTTTAACGTTTTTTTTTTTAAAAACGACGTGAATAACATTGATATTTGCCTAATTACTAACTACTTCTAACTACTAACTACTAGTAACGCCATTTTTTGTACCACGAAAATATATTCTTCCATGCTTGTTCTTAGTTCATTTTACAAGCATTGCTCTAGAGATGTGCCCTTTCCATAAGGCCTCTTCTAATTGTGAAGGATTTCCGCAAAAGCCTTTAGCCGTGTGAAGTCGTAATATCAAACGCCAAGCTCTTTCACCAAGCTAATCCCACCGACTAAGACTTCAAACGTCAAATGAAATATTTGCAAATTGCGCAGTAAGCAATTTTCATATATTTCATTTAATCTTCGAACTACTATTAGTCGGTGGGATTAGCTTGGCGAAAGAGCTTGGGGTTTGATATTACGACTTCACACGGTCGAAAAACTTGGCGGAAATCCTTAACAAGTTTTGTTTCGGGTAGATAGCTTACCTACTAATCTAGCAATAATTGGTAAACTAGCAAAAACAAGCATTGATTAACGACGGGAAAGCATCAGTTGTACACTATTTTAATTACAAGTCAATAACTAGAAAACCTCGCATCGAAACAAGACTGAGAGTATAAGAAACAAGCGGGGGCCAGCGACAAGCTAGTCGCAACCAGTCTTCTGTACACTTTCCCCACTTTCGAGCTACTTTCGCTTTATACTTCCGTTTTCTTTTTTAAATTCGTTTTAACTCGGTTTTGGAAACTGAATCTAATGGTGAAAACCGTTTGTGTCTATTTGGTATCGTTCCATAGATGATGGGATCACGTGTTGATCACTTCCGGTCATTTGTGGGCCATTTCCGCTTCATCCTTCCGGTTTTTTTAAGTACCTTTAAACTAATTTTTGGACTCTGAATCTAATGGCGAAAACTGTTTGTGTCTATCTGGTACCGTTCCGGACTTCGAACGGCAACTGACTAATTATGTTCGCAGCCTATCTTGAGTTCGCCCCAGAACGAACACAGATAATCGATTGTACGTTTTTGGTAGCAGAGTGCCTTGTTGATATCCGAGATGGTTACAAAAAACAATGGTGGCCGTCGATTAAAGCCGCCCCTTCCAGGAAGACGTACCCGCTCATAAAATACCTGAAGAACTCAAGATACGCCGCGTACACAATAACGGACAAAGTCGTTGTTATAGTCTTTCTAGTTTTCGCTGTACCGAGGACTAAAATGCCCTCTTTCGTGATCATTTGCCCATTGAAAAGAGTTAGTTTCGAAACTATCGGCCGCTTACTTTTTTAGTTCTAAGTGAAAGAAGTTCTTCCAGTTTCGATTCAAGAAGGCCACAAAATCGCAAGCGAGTTTACCACAGTTAAACAAGAATAACAACAATAATAAAACGATTTCCATAATAAGGAAGGACTACGGAAGGGTGGTGAGACCGATTATCAGCCTAGTTTAGCATCAATGCAATACCGTGGCCAGCTAAATAGTTTCAGCTGTAGGGCGTTTCAAGAAAGGTGTTAGATCTTCGAGTCATAACATGCGGTCAAAATCCATGCAGCGTGGGTTGTTCGACAGTGATTTCTACAAGAGTGTTCCATATTTTTACAATACGTCGGGAGAAAACGTTTAAACGATAATTTGTATGTGCCTTCTGTACAGACATTTTCCAACAATGACCACGAGTGTTCATCCCTGCAGAGACCAGGTCGAAAAAGGGCAAGTCTACAGCGATCAAGCTCCTGAGAATTTTGTAGGTAAGCATTAACTCAAATCCAATTCGTCGAAGTTCAAGTAGTTCGAGTAGTTCAAGTAGTTCAATGGGTTTACAACCCTTTTTCCGTTGACTCCCGTCTGGTACAATATTAAAGGGGGATTGCCACCACATGACAAGCTACAGCATCTATAGCCATTTGCCGCTGTCCAGTTCTGTCTAGCCCTTACTTTCAACACGCAAATAAATTTCTTTTTACGCAACAAACAAGCCACGTGCCTCCTTAATTACTGAGTGTAAAGTTGGTGCACCCACGCGCACGAGAAAGCAATCGGTAGAGTTAAGCCTATAACGGCATCTCGGGCGCTTTTTTTCTGTATGTCGACCGTTTTGAAATGCAGAATTTACATTTCAAATGTAAATGAGCTAGATGAGCGCCGTCTAGATGAGCGCTAGATGAGCGCCGTCTAGTGACAGTGATATCGTTAACCTTGACCTCTTGCTCTCTGGTGCACGTAGAAGCACCAACTTTACATTTAATAATTAAGGAGGTACGTGGCTAGTTGGTTGCTTAAAAAGAAATTTGTTTGCGCATTCCTTCGCTTGTTGAATGCTACAATAGAACTAAACAATGATAGATGGCGCTAGATGCTGCAACGTGTTAATCGGTGAATGGGCACCTTTAATTTCATCGCACTCGGAGATTGTACCTAAAGTGTGCGCGGCCTATCTTGAGTTCGCTGCAGAACGAAGACAGATAATCGATTGTACGTTTTTGGTGGCAGAGTGCCTTGTTGATATCCAAGATGGTTACAAAAACAATGGCGGCCGTCGATTAAAGCCTCTCCCTCCAGGAAGACGTAGCCCTCATAAACTACTTCCAGGACTCAAGATGCGCTGCGCACACAATAGTCACTAAACAGTAAACAATATCATTTCAAACAATTTCATCCTATTGACTAAATAGCTTGACATACATACTGTATAACTGTTTTACATTCGCAGTTTACCACGAGCAGTCGTCGCGAGAGCTTAATATATGGCAGTACTGTGCGTTATAATACAGTTAAAGAAACTGGTGAATTTTTTCTTGTGACTCTCGCAAATGGATCCATAACAAACGACTTCCTCAGCTGCATTTTCTCGAAAGTTTCCTTTGGTGAATTAACGTATTTTCCGCGAAGACGAGAAGAAGACTATACGCAAAATGCATTCGCAAATGTTTGAAACAAAAACTAGAATGATGGGAATGGTGTTGAGAAGTATGGGTGAGGCGGAGGAGCAACCGACAATGACGGAGAAGTAAACTTGGAACAAATAATCGTTGCGCTCTTTCGCTAGAATAATTCTTAGCTAACCTGAAGACAGATGGTGTGGGGGTGTTCCAACATTCACAAGTCAAGATCCATGGTTGGCTCGCTTGAATCATGTGGGATGTTTACGCCCCAAAAGTTGGGTGTTCGTCTGCGTTAAACTTCGAGACCACGATGCGCCGCGTACAAATCACTGTCGCCCATCGAGACGCTGCTTCCGTCGCACTACTTAGCATCCTACAAAACCAAGACTCAACTAATATTAAAAGAGATTGTCTTCTTGCCCTATTACCGCCCAAGGCAGCGATCATGGCGACTAAATAGTAACTCCTTATCTATTACTTAACTTGACGTCTTCTTCCTCTGGCTGCGAGCGGTTGAACTGGAGGCTCCTGCGGTCCGAAACTCTCGTACAGATAATTATGCAATCCTTCTTATTTCGTTTAATCAGCAGATTGAAAACAAGTAACTGCAACGTGGTGTTAACCACACCAACTACTGTTTCTTAACATGGGCAAAACCCACAGCATCTGAAACCTTAACAGAAAATTCTTGTTGTGTTCCTTTCCTTTTTTTTTGACTTCGGTTCAGTTAAACGTTATGTTAAGTTAGTATGAAACAAGTTCGGCTTTTTGTCTAACCTAAACCTGGGCCAAACCCAGCATGTACTTGTAAGGCATTCAGTGTCATCCCACGCCTACAACCAGTCACGTCAAACTAACTCTTTCGTAAAAAAAAATATAATTCACTTTTATGAGCAGAATAAATAAATGCACGAATGCATCAATGATACGTTGCGTCCACATGCAAGGAATCAAGGAAGGGCCTCAAGTTGTTGCGAGTTTAATTCCGGATTTCAACGTTGGAATCGTATCACCCCATCAAGGTTACGCTGATGACGTCATTTGTGAAATCTGCCAAGCCCAAAGTCCACATGACGTCAAATTGTAATGTGCCATTGTCAGTCTAAAATTAATACTCATTGGTAATCTGGCTGTTGCAGACATAGGGCCTTAGGGCTTCGGGCAGATGACCAGGAGTGATTGACGCTCGTTAAACCCTTTGAAACCCTTTGAATACTCATTGTTAGTTGAAATAATCCTATTTGATCAATTGTTGTAACAATACATAGCTATGACTTGTCTGTCCATAATGCTTGACATCAATTGTAACGACTCGAGCTCGCTTGGTCTTCCACCGGGTGCTCCCAACAATTAGGTATTAACCTAAAATTCCATTCCCCCACCAACTCTCCAACGTACTGCTAAATGATGGGCAAAATCTAAGTCCACACGAGCACCGCGAGCTTTATGACGGGAACCCGGGGACCAAGAGTTAAGCGAACTATCACAGCCCAGTGGTCAACATCTTCTTCTCCAAACCAAGTGAATGCTCGTTCGAATCCCTCGAATTACCTATTGTGTGCGCAGCGCATCTTGAGTCCTGCAGGTATTTTACGAGCGGCTACGTCTTCCTGGAGGGAGCGGCTTTAATCAACGGCTGCCATTGTTTTTGTAACCATCTTGGATATCAACAAGGCACTCTGCTACCAAAAATATACAATCTATTATCTGTCTTCGTTCTGGGGCGAACTCGAGATAGGCCGCGGGCACTATAACTACGACTAAAAAAAAAAAGTTCAACGTTAGTCCGGGCTCAGGAGGGTAAACAACGTTTTTCTCGGCCCGTTCAACCAACAGGACAACAACAGTCCAGGCTAAAAGATGATAAATTGAAAAAGATAAAGTAAATTTAAAAGATGATGGGGAACATTACGCAATCACAGCTCCAACTTTAAAAAAAGAAAATAACGGGAACGTTCTATAGTGAGGACTTCAACAATTGAATGATGGTACACGCAACAACCTTAGAATGGAGAGAATTGACTCAATAACACGATTAGAGTAAAGGTATTTACATCAGTTCCGTCTGACGCGGTTTATGACCAGTTTAAAGGCCGGTTGCCACCAAATGAGCATTGCAGCATCTAGGCCTATCGAGTTCTCTCTTGCAGGAAGCAACGGAATGCACAAAGCTAAACTTTTAAACGCAACAAACAAGCCACGTGACTCCTCAGTTATTGAGTAAAAAATCGGTACGCCCTCGTGCAACTGGAAACAAGCTATAAAGATTAACGATGCTGATATCACTAGATGGCACCACGGAATAATATAAAGAAAATCTCCTGGCGCCATCTAGGGATACTAATATCATTAATCTTTATATCTTGTTTCCAGGTGCACGAGGACACACCAAATATTTATTCAATAATTAAGGAGTCACGTGGCTTGTTTGTAGCGTTTACAAGTTTTGCTTTGTGTATTCCTTTGCTTCCTGCGAGAGAGAACTCGATAGGCCTAAATGCTGCAATGCTAATTTGGTGGCAACCGGCCTTTAAGTGGCTGACCCCTGGCACGTCAATTTCCCCTGACAGTGAGGAAACTCTGTCTAGTTCAGTGCCAGTTAGTCTGCAGAACTGAATACGTAATTTCTCTGCATCTTCGGTTAAAATGAACAGAAAAACAGATGGAATGATTTAATTTAATTTTACATTATAAACCAAAATGTCCAGAAACGAAGACAACGACGACCCCCAAAAAAGCAACCCCCTACAATAAAAACGGGTAAGTGTGTCAATTCTTTGGCTAAAAGTTGAAATTGGCACATTGTTGCCTCGACTAACAATTTGCTCTGTGCGGTCATCTCACATGCAAGTCTTAAATGACGTCATGCACGAAGGACAGTTATTTTTATCACGGTACGGATCGCTCAAGTCAAAGCGGTAAACTGGGAATGGGGAGGAGAGCCTGAACGGCAAATACCCGTGTGTGGGGCAGTGCGTCTGTTAGCCCTGATCGTTAGAAGAAAACAAAAGATATTGCGAGGGAATGCATCTGCAAATCGTTACGCATTAACTGAACATACAAGGTAAGTTTCTTTTTGTAAGATAGGAGGAAAGGAGGAGGGGTGTGCACGTAGAGAATGGGAGAAAAAAATGACCATTCCAACAGCTGAAATTGCCTGTCGCGTTCAACGTTTACGCCACACCGACCGAAAACTGGGAAACAACCACGGGCGAAAAAAAACCCCGGGTGATGCCGGGTACAACTGCTAGTAGACTATAAAGCGCTTAGTTGTTGTTATTGTTTTGTTTTAGGGAGCACGAACCCAAACTGGGTTATCTGTCCCACGATGATGAGAGGGATAATTTAGATGGAAAAGCGCTTAGTAAAGCAAATAACACATACATGTAAAATACATGTAAAATAATTTAATCGTTAAACACTATTTGCTACGTCTTGATGATATACAGGACGGAAAAGCCAATGGTTCAAGATGGTCATCTGTATTTATTTAATGTCTTGACGAAACCACGCTGGTAAGGAGGAACCTTCGACCTTGATCTTTAATCTCTAACTTATATCAGTAAATCCATGGATTAAGCGTGAAATCTCAGTCTTCTGACATCTGTTTGCATCGTTGTCAAGTTTGATTTTGTCCCAAGTATAATTTAGAAAGGTTATCACTCTTCATTAGGGTCTAGCTGCACATCCATTAAAAAAAAATAACGGAATTTGTAAGGTGCACCTGTCGTAGACTAAAATTTTAAATGTTTTAATTTTAATTTTTTAACTTGTTGAAACTTTTGCCTGTACTTCTAAATATTTACCAAACAGTTTTAAATTTGAATTGAAACCGTGATAAAGGGGTGATATAGAAGTGAACTTGGAATACATGAGATTCTTCATGCATCGCACAATGATCTCCCGTTAGCACCAGAGCACATGAAAATCACAAAGTCTATACTTTCCCCTTTCAACCGTCGAGCACTCGAGGACTTGCAGTTAACATACTGCAAATGCCTAAAGTTAACCACCAACCTTCGCTCAAACACAAAGTATATGGTGCACTATAGGAATTTGAAATACTACCTATCTTTCGGCATGGTTCTCAAGGAAATACACAGAGCGATTAGCTTTAAGCAAGAATCTTGCCTGAGCTTTAAGCAAGAACCTTGCCTGAGCTTTAAGCAAAAACCTTACAAAACCTTACCTTATGTTTTCAATTTATTATATTTTATCGTCTTACCGAAAACGTTATTATTCATCAATTTGTACAGGTTTTGTCAAAATCGTTAGTAGCTGCTTGCCATTAACGAGAAATGGCAAGCAGCTATTAACGATTTTGACAAAACCTCTACAAATTGATGAATAATAAGGTTTTCGGTAAGACCATAAAAGATAATAAATTGAAAACATAAGAGTGAATTTGTGAAAATGTACCCTATATTCGTCTGCATATTGTAACAAAATGTACGCTTGCCCGCTCAACAACGACTACAATACACACAGTTAGATTATAGGTTTCCGTAGTTCGTGGGAAATCCCGAATTTGGTTCTGGGTAACACGAACTAGTTTGTTCCTTCGCTCCCTTTCTTAAACCATTTGGGGGTTGTTGCAGTGACGAAGAAATAAAATATTTGAATACACTGTCACACTCGTGGCAATCTGTTTGGAGGGGAATCCGTCTGGCAACTTTTGAATTGTGATGGAAAGAGAATGAGGGACTTAGGTGCTTGTGAAACTCCCAGGAGCTTTGAATTCTAAAATCACAGAACATTTTCACATGTATATAACGCTAGGGATTCTTCATGGCGCAGGGTATCCCCTAACAGAAACGGTAAATCATTAGTAGACTCAATGGAAAGAACACATTCCCACCTTTCAGAAAAGCCCAAGTTTACATTTAAGTTAAAAGGGAAATTGGAAACAAGCTATCAGCAGAAATATTACACTAGAAATAAAGTTGTCTAGTAAGCCACCTTTACGCACTTACGTTTCATTCAAGTGATGTGACCTGGAATCGAACCAGCAAACCAGCCCATCACAAGTGGTCACATCGGTAAAAGCAGTATGGTGGTGATCTGGGTCGCCAGTTCAAAACCGGGTAACATATCACTTTAATGAAACGTAAGTGCATAAAGGTGGCATACTGTGCTACGTTATTTCTAGGATATGACATTCGCTGATGACTTATTTCCCATTTTCTTTTATATTATTTACAGCGATTTGTTTCGATTTATTTCTCCATTTAAGTTCATTAGGAAGCTTGAAGGAGTATTAATTCGAAAACCGCTACGTATTTCGGCCACCATACCATTACCACTTCACTTTTAAATAGGTGTAGTATGGCACCAATTTATGGTAAACAATTCTGATTAGTCTCTATGGAAAGAACACAATTCCACCTGCTGGAAAATCCCTCTTATATCAATTTACGTGAACTATAAAGCTTAAAGTAATACTTTGAATTCATAAATGACTACATTTTTGGAAAGTCAATCTTGAAATGGGCGCAGGACACCCCTGAACTGAAACACTGAATCATTACTAGACTCCTTTACAAACAAACATTCACACATTTCAGAAAATCCTAAATATATCCATATAAGTTAATTAGGTAGCTTGCAGGAGTACATTTTAATAAAAAAAACGCTGTTCATTGTCTACTCACAATATAGTCTTTAACCAGGCGTAGGACCATTAAGGTCAAAATTAAGGTTGATCAGCTTCGTTGCAAGGAACACATCTCAACTTTTTAAACAAGCCCGGATATCCATTTAAGCAGATACGCATAACACACTAAGTTAACTAGGGAAGCCTCAAGAGTTCGTTTAATTTGGAATAAACTTTGAGGGATAAGATTTGCCTTGACGTGAAACTATTCCTATTATTTGTCCTTGAACAAAATGTCTGTTGAACCTTTCGCATATCCAGTTTATTGTCGATCTGACAAATGGTTAAGACGTTAGAAGTAAAAAAAAAAAAAAAACACCTGTTTTTTTAAGGAAGAGGTGGGTGTAACTCTCCCTCCCTCAGGGAAGGAGATCCAGCGTGTGTCCTTCTACTTTTTCATTTTAATATGCTTTAAAGGGACATCCGCCCTGCCTTATAACATTCCGCGTGCCAAATTACAGCTACGCGCAGATCATCATCCGAGCAATTACAGTGCCAAGGTCGGCTGGGGTGGTAGCGGCGTTCCTCGCATAGCTGCTGTCTCGGTCGGCTTTGGGAATGGTACACGAGACAGAATCAAGTCAACGATTGTGTCGTCACAAACCGGAATGATTCTCGTATTTTAAAATTACAATTTACAATTTTCTAGGCTAGTGTCTTATAATTTTGCTTCGTCGACCTATTGGAATAATTAATTTTAATTTTTACCGCATTAGTCTATTAGATTTTAGATCTCATGGTAATTATTAGAAAATTAGTAGATGTACACACAGAGATGAGAAGTCATGATTATTGTACGCGCGCAATCCATCATATAGTTACGGATCGTTCTTAAATATATTCAACAGAAAATCTCCTAGACGCCACATTTTAAAACGGTTTTTTAGCAAGGGAAAGACTAACGGTAAGTAAATAGACCTTTGAGGCCGTATTTGATGTGGTGGATCGAGAAAAATGGCACTGGGAGGTATATCCCTTTAAGTGTAACTGGTGCAAATTTAGTAAAATTTTTAGGAAGTGAACAATGACCCTTATCAACTAGAGCATGCATGTCCATTAGATATGCGAGTATATATCCGTGGTGCAATTCTGTTAAAGTACAGGGTGTTCCAGAATTTAGTCCAGTATTTCATTGTTTAATAAAACGAGAACCACAAATGATATAAACAAACGGTTTTTTTTTCAACTGAAAGCACAACTCACCAAGTTTAATACTTCTCCACGTGAACGCCCTGCGTGTTGCACATATGATATGTATATGTTATTATATTTCCTGCCACAGAGTTTCTAACATATAGACGTTTTCGCACTGGCAGTTTCCTTGAACTGCTGCGTAAACCTAGTAATCACTTTGTTTTAGGTGCTTTACATCCAGGATATTCCCTACGATACCGCTTTGAGCTGCGATGATTGATTTTAAGTCTGCTAGCTAGAAAACGAACATAGCATTTTGCTAAACAGTCACCATCTTCAAAGACAACTGCCGTGTGTGCTCCCTGCATACGGCTCATGGTGTGCAGTGGCCGTTGCAAAAACTTGTTGAGTTGTGCTTTCAGTTTAAAAAAAACCCGTTTGTTGATATCATTGTGGTTCCCGTTTTATTAAACAATGAAATACCGGAGTACATTCTAAGACACCCTGCATAACAGAGCAAATTTGATAAAATTTCCAGGAAGTAAACAATGTCGCTTATCATCGAATAGAGCATGCTAGTCCATGAGATGTGCGAGTATCTGTGTTGCAATAATACTGCAATTAATTTGTGGTATGCAAGATTAGTGATAAAAAAAAACCTTCCTGAATGGTGCTGGAGAACCACAAGTACTTAAAAACTATGCGAGATTGATTTAATTTTCGGGAATTAGTTTTTCCCTTGGTCACTATAAAATTCAGTTAAAAAACGCTTAAAAACACACGATTGTGTGTGATGAACGACATTCGTTTCTCCATATTCTACCATATTCGAATGTCGTTCACCACACACACTCGTGTGTTTTCAAGCGTTTTTTTTAACTGAATTTTATTGTGACCAAGAGAAAAATTAATTCCCGAAAATTAAATCAATCTCGCATTTTTATGTACTTGTGGTACTCCAGCACCTTTCAGGAAGGTTTTTTTTATCACAAATCTGTGTTGCAATTCTGTTAAAGTATAACTGGTGCAAATTTTGCAGAATTTTCAGGAAGTGAACAATGTCCTTTATCGACTAGAACATGCACGTCCATAAGATGTGGGAAAATATAACTGATGCAAATTTGGCAAAATTTTCAGGAAGTGAACAATAACCCTAATGGATTAGAGTATGCACCTCCATAAGATATGAGAGTATCCATTGTGCAATTCTGTTAAAAAAAGTATAACTGGTGCAAATTTGGTAGAATTTTCAGGTAGTGGAAAATGTCCCTTATTGACTAGAGCATGCACGTCCATAAGAAGTGGTAGTATCAGTGGTGCAATTCTGTTAAAAGTATAGCTGCTGCAAATTTGGCAGATTTTCAGGGAGTGAACAATATCACTTACCGACTAGAGCATGAAAGTCCTTAATATGTGGGGGTATCCGTTGTGTAATTAAGTTAAAGTACAATTGGAGCAAATCTGGCATATTTTCACGAAGTGAATTTACTGAATTTCCCTTTATCTACTAGAGCATTCACGTCCATGAGATGTGGGAGTATCCGTGGTGCAATTCAGTTCTAGACTAGCGTGTGTCGCCGCCAAGTAACAGTAGATCATCCCATTGTAGATATCCAATTGTTAAAAAATTGATTGTTAATGATAAAAAGGCGGCCTCACTAGCAGACATGCATGTCTGTTAACTGTAAGCAACTAAAAGCTTATTTTGGCAGGTTGAGGATAAAATCTCTTTCAAATTGTGGTAAATATAAGGGGAAGGTGCAAGGATAAAGAAAAAAATGAAAGTTAAAGGCTCCACTATTCATAGAGAGAAAGAGTAACTAGCTAGTAACGCTGGCTCCATGTTAAATCCCATAGACTCATATGCTCACGACTAGCACAAAATTGAGAAGGCCTACCTAGCTGAACTTTTGCACACGGATGCATGATGATCTGAGCATGGTCCTTTTGTTGGTTTGGGGGTTGTAGGGGTCAGGACAAATGCGTGGGAGAGTTTTGAAATTCACCACCAGCGAATTTAAATTTCGTTTCTTTTCCAAGTTGCAACCAAAGATTTCAAGCAACAATGGCTTGAACAATCAAGGCTGGTCCTTAGATTTATTGTAAAAGCCTGGACGTACTAAAAACTGAACTGTAACGAAGGACAAAATAAGGAAACATTAACGTTACCGTGGGTTGCGTAAGAATAAAGAGGTGCACGTTATATGATGGTTACGCAACAACACGAGCATCCACGAGCTAACGGGGTTTTTGTTAATAACCCCAAAATAAAAAGCTTCGCGTTCTGCTGTTTTAGTAACAGCGACCTTCGGGGGTTTCTGCATGACTAAATGTGAACGAATTCTTGAAAAATTAAGAGTAAGGTGCAGCGATAAACAAAACAACTGAAGGGGATGCGCTGTTTGAGTGAGCAAAGCAAACAAAATCAGCGATTGCTAGCCAGTGTGTGCGAAAATGGGATTGAAGCAACTAAAGCATGTGAAGAATGGTCATACAATAAACTAAGCCGTGTCAATTTGAACATAAAGAGGCATTAACTCCCCTCTACGAGCAAGTTGGCCTCAACCCTAGTTGGCCTTAATTTTAACAAACCAATGTCCTTCTTCGCTTCACCGTCCTTTCAACGCTGCTGCAGCCAGAAGGGGTTTTACTTGGACATAAGTGCAAGTTCTATTCGTTCCGTCTACTATAATCCCAAATCCTGTTTCCTGTGTGAAAAACATCAGTAAGAGTAATATTTTTCACACAGGAAACAGGCTTTGGGATTACTGTAGGTGGAACGAATTCGAAATTAATTTAAATTGCTCCTTAAAAATCTGGCACAGTACTAACTCGGCCAACCTGGTGACTTTTTTTCTTTTGGGTGTGAGTGACTGCTCTTCGGTGGCCTTTTTCACGTTTTAGCTATTTTTTAATAGGCCCAAAAGGGTTCATTCTGTTTTGTTATTGGCAGCGTCTTTCTGCACCCAAATAATAAGGATGTGGGCCACCACCGCTGACTAGCAAGCAACAAAAGGCTTTTAGAGAGTGTTTAGAGGCGAAATCTATTGAAAATTTAGTAATTAAATTCGTAACTCCTGGTATCCGCTAGCTGTCAAGAGGTGGACATTTCTGCACATTTGGGGAGAATTTTGTTTCTTTCCGCAAAATGAGAAGCCCACAGGGGGGAAAAAATCCATACCAGAGCTTTCTACTTCAGTAATTATACAAATCGAAGCTTTACTCGTTTCAGAATGGTCGGCAACAAACAAACCACAGATCTATACAGTACATCTCACTTAGAGGACGCTATTTGCTTTCGTTCGCGTTATGGCCGTATTAGGGAACTGACGTCATCCTCGTTAATTGTCGGACTTTACGGAAACACGAAGTTGCTTCTCGACAGGATTTGGGAATAGTTATGCACGTGTGAGGGCAATGATGTCACTTTCATGAGTAGTCGGACTTTACGGAAACATGACGATGCTTCTCGGTTGGGATACGTTTAACTTGGCACAAAATTGAGGTTAGGCCGAACACGAAATTATAAGGCTGAAGCAAACGAAATTGCAGCTTGGTTGATGAAATGCGATGGGGGATAGTATCGCTACGGCAAAAGGAGGAAAACATCGTAATTTCTAAAGGTCGTAAAATCGTAAACGTAAAAAAACGATCGTAAACATCGAAGAAATCATAGACATCGATGGAGCTGGCTAGTATACTTAAAATTGTTACTATGTAAATAAAATCGTCGAATGTATCGTTTTGTGGGCAGAAAGAAAACCAAAATTCTCTCACAGAATTCGTCTCTTACTTTTTTATGAAATCGATAATTGGTGCGTTTTGGCACTCAACTCCTCTCCAGGAAATTTTCCTCGACCTTCGGTCTCCAAAAATTAAATCTGGAAAGGAGTTTCATGCTAACACACACAAATTTTCGACCTCATAGAAGCACTCCGGATATTATGACTGAAAAAAGTTTCTAGGTATAATAATAATAATAATAATAATAATAATAATAATAATAATAATAAT
>JAHWFP010039663.1:47429-59168 GCA_023313725.1 Lithobius niger | reverse complement strand
CTCGGACGCTCATCTCCTTCATGCGTTTTGAGTGATGAGTCAAGACTGAACCCGTTTTCACCTGGCTAACCTCACGTCTCGAGTGATATTCAAGACTACAGTTGCTGTCCACTGCTGCTCGTGTCACTCGTGGTTAAACCCACGTTTTGAGTGAAGAACCAAGACAGAGCGTTTGCACCTCTTGCTGCTTGTCTCAGCCGTAGCTGACCCTACGTCTCGAGCGAAAATCAAGACAACAGTTGCTGTCCACTGCTGCTCGCCTAATTCGTGGCTAGTACCCACGTTTTGAGTAAATCTGGACGAAGCCACCTGCACCTCTTCTTGCTGTTGTCTCGACCGTGGCTAAACCCACGTTTTGAGTGAAGATCCAGACTGAAGCCGTTTCCATCTCTTGCTGCTTGTCTCGACCGTGGCTGACCCCACGTCTCGAGCGAAAATTAAGACTTCAGTTGCTGTTCACTGCTGCTTGTCTCACTCGTGGCTAGAACCCACGTGTTGAGTGAATCAAGACAGAAGACGTTTACGCCTCTTGCAGGTTGTCTCGACCGTAGCTGACCCCACGTCTCGAGGGAAAATCAAGTCAACAGATGCTGTCTACTGCTGCTCGTCTTACTTGCAGCTAAAACCCACGTTTTGAGTGCAGAACAAAGACGGAAGCCGCATCCACCTCATGTTGCTTATCTCGACTGTGGCTAACCCCACGTCTCGAGGGATAACCAAGACAACAGTTGCTATCCACTGCCGCTCATCTCTCTCGTGGCTAAAACCCATGTTTGAGGATTGCACCTCCTGGCGCTTGTCCGTGGCTCCCCACGTCTCGAATACAATGAAGACATCGGCTGCTTGTCTCATCCATGGCTGACCTCACGTTTCAGGTAAATCAGACAAAAGTTGCTGTCCAATCTGATCCTCGGCTCATCCGTGGCTAAAAACCACGCTTCAGATTGCAGAATCAAGTCGGATGTCGTTTTCACCTCTTGGGCCTTGACTCGACCGTGGCTTACCCCACGTCTCGAGCGGAAATCTTATCTGTAACAAACCCACACCACTGCTCGTCTCAAACCTGGCTCTCTCCTCTTCCAGAATCTCGACCATGGCTGACCCGACTCCACTTCTCGGGTGAAGATTAATACGACCATAACTTTCGACTCCAACGCTCGTCTCCTTCATGACTACAACCCACGAATTGAGTGAAGTTTTCAAGACAAACATCATCTTCGTCTCAGGTAGCTCGTCTCGACTGTGACCAACCCCACACTATGAAAAGATCAAAACGACTGTGGCAGCCCACACTGATCCTCGTCTCAATCGTTGCTAACCCCACGTCTCGAGTGAAAATTAACACAACCATCACTTTCAACATCAAGTCTTGTCCCACTCGTGGGTAAAAAACCCACGTTTGTAGCAAAGCCTCAAGACGAACGTAGTTCTCTCCTCTGACAGCTCGTCTCGACCGTGCTAACCCATGTCTCAAAAAAAAAAAAAAACAAGATAGCGATCACTGTCGACTCAGACGCTTGTCTCACCTCAAAAAAAAAAAAAAACTTACTTTCTTTTGGGAAAGTTTCGGGACAGCCGACACTCTTCCGACGGGGCGACGAAAAGCTCCCCCCTGTATGAAAATCAACACGACTATCAACCTCCCATGGAACGTCCACCACGAAAACCAGAGGCGCCTACACGTTACCTCCTTCCTTGGTTTCACGCCTTTCGCCGAAGTTTGGATTTACCGAAGATGGCCACCGCACCCAATGCCTCCGCTTCTCCTGCCGCTCGCCCTCATGCTCCTACTTCGCGTTTCATCCTCGGTCAACGCCGGGTCTCTGCGCTAGACCTCGCTGCCGTTGGACCGATCCTTCCCGCGTCCGCCATTGACGCTCCTTCCATCGCCGTAGACAGCCGAGACGAGTCGCCGCTCCAAGCGGGCCATAGAACTCCTCCCGCCGCGCCATTGGATCTTTCATTGCTACAACGCGATGTCCAATTGGCGCAAGACAACTACCACGAGGCTAAGAAAATCCTACGCCAAGCCTCCGCCGGAACCAATGCTCCCTTGGACCTTTCATCGGCTTCTTCCCGCAGGGGCCATAGCGTCACCCGCAGCGAAGTTCACCACATTGTCCGTGAAGCTCTTCAAGGGAAAAACGCCTGACAACCCGATGCCGCCGCCCCAACCTGCTTTCACAACGGCCTTCCTCATCGACTTCCGCCGGAATCTCCGCCTAGCTTCCTCACGGGCTTTCACCAGTCCCTACTCGCTGCCTTTTGGGAAACGTCTACCACCCCAAGCAGCCCCTTACGGGAAATGAAAGGCAAACCAATGCCGTCCCCGTCACGCACACCTCCTGCCGACACAGGCACCAACGGACCGTTTCCCCTCGGCTTCCCGCAACAACTACCCAGCCCTCTTTTTGAAGTCAGGACACCATTCATCCCCTCCCACGCCGACTTAAGTCCACTTTTTCGCCAACTTTGTTCTGCATCTCGTCAACCCAACCAGGCTGACTGCTTTCACAGGGGAACAGAAAGGTATGACAACTGAACAGGCCCGGTAAGATTACCCTCACATCTCTTGGTCTCAAGCTGCCGTTATTGCCTGCAGCTCGCTTCTTCTCCTGGTTCCTTTCGTCTTTCGATGTTCTCCAGTTCCCGTCTGCCGTGTGACTGCCCACCACCAGCCACCCTCGGCGCTAGCCCATTCTTGATTAGGCATGCCCTTGGCTTTCCTTTCCAGTCAAAACCAAATCCGCCCCAACAGGATCAACAACGTGACCATGACGGATCATCACGACCATCTTCAAACCTGCCGCAGCCCGGCGGCCGTCGGTCTTCGAGGCAGCTGACCGCCAGAACACCACCCTGTCCCTTTCACCTAAACAATGGGGGCTCTGCCGGTCCTAATCCTCTCCGTCAATGACGGCTCAAGACACCGTCGCCGACCCAGCTTCCCGCCCTCCAAGCATCCTCCCAAGCACACAGGGTTTAAGTCAAACGAATGACGCTGTCACCTATTCCAGCATCACCAGCTTGGCTAACCCAACGCCTCAAGTGAAGATTAAGACGTCCAGGACTGTCTACACTGATGCTTATCCAATTTGTGCGTCTCCATTGGATCCAGAAAACTGTTTCCTTGCGACTTTGACAGCCAGCCTACGCTGTTCCGAAATCCAAGCTCTTTAGGCCAACCCGGCCTACTACGGCTTCAGACAAAGTTTCTCCTCTGTAATCCTCCACCCAGGATCAACCTTCTGAAACGCAAAACCATTTGCGCCATCAACCCAACACCTGTACTATTCATCGAGGGATTTGAACCCGAACGCCTTCTTTATCCTGTCACAGCACTACGCTTCTTTCTACCCGAACTCACCACGACAACATTCGCAGAGGAAGAAATCCAACTCTTCATTCCTGTCGACTCCCAATCCAACGAAACATCCACTACGTTAGGGTCGCGCTGGATCAAAGGACAAACTAAGTATTTTATGAAAAACTGAGCACGAGCCAGAAAGTAATGTGTGACAGCACATGAAGTCGGAACAATCTTCACATCATGAGCCCACCACAACGCCACTCCAATCGAAGCGATCCTGGCAGCAGCATCCTGACGTCACCAATCTACCTTCACCTCTCACTACCTAAGGGATATGATGAGAAAAGAACAGGGACTACACCGACTGTAACCAATCATCGCAGCCAGAACCGTGGTCAAGCCCCCTTAAGCACTCAGAACAAAGCAGAAGCAAGCCATCCACCAGTTGGAAACAAGGCCCACGTCCCTACGAGTGAGATCCAAATTCCTGTTTCCTCGAAGTTCTTAATAAAGTGCGACATTTTTTATAAATTTCTGGGGGTAGCCTGCTTGCAGCCCAGGGTGCCCGTCAGAGCGGTTCCCACCACCTAACTTTGACGAGGTCTCCTGTTAATGCAAAATTAACAGGTTAAGATGTTTTGGCAAATAAGAAAGAACATTTTGCCGGCCCTCAGCCCGGCCGGCTAAAAATAGTTTTTTTTTGCCTAAAACATACTTAACCTAATCCCGCCCTGCCTCCCCTCTCGAGTTACCGCCTGACACATTGAGAGGAAAATAAATGCCGGATGTGTCCGCGCTCTCACTTTTATAATGGAGGACTGCACCGCACATGCACAGTGGGGCAGGCAAGCAGGCGGCTACACAGCTGAAGAAACTTCCAGGGGAACATCACATTGGGGACAATATAATGCAAAATTAACAGGTTAATTATGTTTTAGGTAAAAAGAAACCAGTTTTAACCGGCCGGGCTGAAGGCCGGCAAAATGTTCTTTTTAACGGGTGGACCACGATTCAGATAAAAAATGTTGACCCGCGATTATATAAGGCACCTGCACGCACCTGTAAACCAAACAATTAACTTTACATGGCCTAAAAGTTTTTTCCCCCACAAAGTCCGTATATATATATACATTTGACATTAATTAAAAAAACAAAGACTTAACGTAGCATTGAACAGATTCGCCATGAAAAAGCATGATACAAGTGTATTTTGACAGCCGCTAGATGACAGCAGCCCTTACGATGCAGCTGTCGCACGAGTTAACACGTCCGCTTAGCAAACGATGCCTACCGCATCACTGTACGATAGCAGCCAACCTGGTACAAGAGAAATAAAATCTGTTTTGTGGTTTGCAGATTTTAAAATGCACTGCGCACCCGCTAACGCGTATGGTAATAAATTCAGAAAAAGTTTAAAGGTTGAGTTAAGTCAGTCATGGGCAACCCCATTGAGTAAGTTCATCAATTTCCTGTTGTGATAAAGTACCAGAAACTGCTTCCTTACGTAGATCATCGGTACGTTGATGGTCAGATTTCACAGGGGAAGTCGGCAGATTGAATATCTGTACACAAACGAAGGTACTTGTGTTTTTTGTTGCCGATTTCCTGTGCTATTAGAGATAATGGCGGTGATTTTGTATAATTAGTCCTACTGGCCGTTGATAAGTCTGGTGGTAAAATCCGTGGGTCAGGAGACGGTGGTTGTGACTGAACATCGGTAACAACGGATGATTGAACATCGGCAATGTTAGAATGTACTTTAGAAGCAAGTAAAGAGTTCTCACCACGCACACATGTATTTTCATGAGGGAAGTTTGGTGCAAAGCTTTACGAGAGTGAACAAGGTCAGCAAAATAGTTGCGTAATGGCTCTAAGCTTTTGTCCACCGCAAAAACTTGTTGTGGAGACATTCCTAGTTCTTGAAAAAGTGTGTCACACAGTCCAAAAAAGGAGTCGGGAAATGCAATCGAGGCAGCGACCGACGGAATCGCAACAGAAGAAATGTTTGGCGAACCCAGAGACACGGCACAGTCAAGTCCCATGAGCGACATCAACTTCGGCAGGCGGGAGAAGAGGATCGGGGGCTCTTAGGTGTGTGGCCTATCGATGTGGCAAGTCTGTGCGGGTAGGCCTATCAGACTTTAACGTTTCTGGCCTCCGATGCTTGCTTTCTTGTGATCTGATCAGGATGTTTAAAACAGCGAGCTTGCATCTTAAGAACCGAAAGCCAAAGCCAAGTCTTGCTATCAATGGTCATAGACCAACACATCGTTTTGACGGCACTATCCCAGCACATTGAACAAACTTCAGGGGTAACGACGGAAAACCAACAGGAGTAGAAGTTCCAGGGCCCGGTGGCACAGGAGAGGGACTCTTCTTGGCCGGAGGGCTTTTATACTTAACGGTCTTTCGGCATCGCGTAAGCCTTTCATTGTCTAACGCAAAGATATGGAACACGGAGCGCACAACTTACTCGGGTGAGTGCTTGGAGAATAAAGATGACGAACATGCATGCGCATCGCGGTTAGCGAGCTGAATGGTGAATCGCTAATAATCTTTAAATCTCTAAGGGAAAAAAGCATTTCAGAATAAAATGATAAAATTTACAGGTACTGTAAATTTTCGTAGCAATAGAAAATGTTACATTTATCAAAGAATAAATATCAAAATATATACTGTGTATTTTCGTAGCAATAGAAAATATGTTACATTTATCAAAGAATAAATATCAATATATACTGTGTTAGATCACGATATACATCACCGTATATATATTAAGAATCCTGAGGGCATGGCATAGTTTTATTCCACTAAGTCAGAAGCTCCTCTGGCAAAGCTTAAATGTTTATTCTTATCCATTTTATTTTCAGATTCATGCAAATTGCCGCATACGCAGAGTCTACTTTTCAGACAGACTGTATTCCGAAGACGAGCTTCCAGCAGAGTTCAAGCTGTACTTGCCACTGCAAAGCAAGAACAAAGCGTGAAAGTGGTTAGACCTCCATGGACAATTCATTACTCGGCCATACATTTCATAAGAAGTGCAGATATTTTCCAAATTCATTTCTGTACATTACTGTACTATAATCCTAACAACGGAGCATCCCGCATTCTTGTGACCACCGTTATGCACCGAGGTCATATTCATAGGCTTGCTTCAGGCAAGCCACGGTAACTAGTACGAAGTAAAGTTATGGACTTGAATTGCCGTATGGTAGATTTTACCTCCTTGTTAACACAGCATATTGCAGCTGATTCATCATTCTGGATCGTTCAATAAATTAATTGTAAACTTTTTTTTACCTGTTGCCCGACTGCAGGGATATTATAAAGTCTTTTGCAGTGTTCTGTGATTTCAGTATTGTGTGAGAGAAAAATATGCAACTCTTTAATTGTTGGGTTATTGGATGGTTTGTTATGAAAAAGTCGTAATGTTTGGTTTAATAAGGAGCATTGGAAATGAAATGCTGCAAAAACATCTTTCGATTTCATTGATTATTTTCACCGCTGTTGCGAGATTGTGGAACACTTCGTTATAAAATACGTACTCATTAAAAATGTGCCCTTAGCATTAATGTACACCAACGATGGCATATTCTATTTTGTAGAGATTGGAAAGGTTCAACAGTGAAAAGTAGAGACTACAGATTTTGACATGCTGAACAATACCTTCTTCCTACTTAACAGACTGCCACAAATTCGGAATACAAGTGTTTAAAACATTTTGCACTAGCTGGATGGGACGATCTCTACTAATATTAAGGTTTAATGTAATAAATTGTGGATGTTGATGAAAATTATGCTATCCTTAGGCGTGCAAAGGAGAAACCGGATAGGCTGACTAGAGTATCAAAGCCTGTTTGGAAGAATGTCTTGAAATCAAATTTTCGGTAACAATGGACATTGGACGAGAATTACATTTACATTTTCAAAAAAATTGTGTAGGCAGAAATTAGAATGTGGTAGTTACTGAAATATCTTCGTTAACACAACACTAGCTTGTTCATGAAACGGCTGTGTTATGCAGCATGTGGAGTGGTGAAAAAATTAATGTAAGATATATAAGCTGTGGTAGCATTTTGTTGGTCTATACAGAACGCGACATTCTGTACTTTTTGTATCAACTTACAGCCAAGGATTGTTTTTATTTTTAACGGGTTGCTTAAGACTTTTTTGAGCTGTGAATGGCAACATTGTTACATTACAGTATGTTAATAGTACACTAGTAGCGCCACTAGTATTTGGTGGCATTTAATAGAGCAGCAAATTTTGTGTCCTGTTCTTGGATAAGTCGAACTGTCATTACGCGTTCTTCACCAATATTGATATTAAAGTCCAGTTAATCCCATCTAAATGGGGGACACTTTTTATTTTTCCATTTCCAGAACTAGCTGCTTTGATAAAGGCATGTATGTAAGTTTATGTATATCATAAAATTTGGTTTTATGTGCCAGCGTGTTTGCAGTACCGTGACATGCCTTTTTTGTACCTGTCATATTTTTTGATAAACAACTTTAACACCTATTGAAAGCGCTTGGATTTTTGAAGAAATAGTTGAAAAAGCCAATATTGTACCGAAACCATTGTCCGAGCCAATATTGATGTACTGTCTAAGCTTTAGTCATCATTAATAACCAAAAGCATGCAACGGATGTAGCAGTGCTACGACTTGCATGTACCTGGCTGTCCTAGATGGCAAAGTCAATCTGCGCCGTTAATGGACAAGAATTGTTGGTGAACTGTTGCGATTATGTTAAAAGGAAGAATTTTACTCTTGTAATTTATGGCGATCAGAATGAAGAATTTTGTGCGATATGCTAATACCTGCCCATATTTTTATACTTGACAAATCATGTATGTAGTGAGAGAAAGAAAATCACATTAGTGCAACACTTCCTTTAAGGGAGTCGTAGGAATGTTAACCTGGTGTAACAAATATTTTTCAGGACAAGGAACCCTCCTTCAATTGCTTTTTCTATTCACGAAAAGGGTTTTAACGTTTACAGTTGAGGTTTTCTGTTAGCAGACGTTGAATATTAAAGGTAAATCCAAATTGTAACTATTCAGGTAATTTGTTGGATCATACCTTTTTACTAAAAATGTATATCTGTTGTATTCAAATGTGATAAAATTTCAGCGTTTTGGAATAAAAGCCTAAAAACCAAGGACACGTGCCCAACTGGATTGCCTGTACTTCCATATAAGTATTTAAATAAAAGATGTCCATTGCCATTTGGACTTCAGACTGTGGACTTAAACCCACGACATTCAGTCCTTCAAACTACAGGAAGAAGCCCATTCATCCATTGCCCCTGACCTTTTTGCAAAATGCCCTTTTTGCACCAAGATTTAATTACGCAGCGGCATAAAAGGGCCTATAACCGCCTAAAAAGGCCCAAAAAGGGGCAAAAAAAGCTATGAAAGGGACAGAAAAGGGTGAACGTACCATAAAAGTCCTCCGAAAAAAACGTACTGTGCCCTTTCACTAAAAGTTGCCCCTGCCCCCTCAGAGGTCTGAACACGCTACTGCTACAGAACCGATGGTATTCAAACGTGAGGTAGTTTAACCCTTTAAGGACGGGTGCGCCCGAATGCGCCCGCTGTATAATCATTGTTTACAGCTCTTCTACAAGTCGTATCGAAAACTTCCAGCCAATTATAGTAAAATTTAAACTGGGACATGAAAGCCAGACCATTAAGGATAAAAATGACGCATGTTTCATTCCCTTACCTCAACTGGGTGAGAAGCTGCGATTTTTTTTCTACAAGTCAGTTATAAGTTCTTAGCGCACAGTCAGTCCTTAAAGGGTTAAGTCCCACACACGGTCAAAGTGTCGGGGCTCAAAAACTGGTCGTGTAAACTTGATGAAACTCGGTGTGTAGAGTTTTCTAAAGAAAGCGAACGAGTTAGTAAAACTCCTGGCTTAAATTATTCCATTCAAAAATAGTGCGTAGAAAAACAAAAGCTTGCCAATATGTTCTTATTACATTGCAATTTTTCACCTTCCTGGTCTGGTTACGACGTGTATGTATCGTTGGCAAAGTGTTTGCGACAGGAAGACAACCAACACTAAATTACTGATGTAAAGTAGGTACAAGATTGGCCTCTTCATGGAGCCCTGGGTGTGCCAGGTGTAACTGGCACCCTGTCCGATTGGCTGCCCTCCACCGTCAGTTACTGACTTTATGTTCCTTACGATGCAGCAGAACTTGCCAATATCGCCAGGCAGATACCATAAAACAGATCGTGCGGCACAGTGTCAAAGGCTTAAGCGAAATAAAGCGAAATCGTATACACAGAGAAACCCAGGTACAGACCTACAGCAATATTGTGCACCATAGATGTGAGCATAAGTTCGCAAAAGATACCGTAAAGCACTTTACGACTTGATTGTAACTGACCCTGAATCTCCGATTGCATCGGTGGGTCGAGTGATGAATGGCTACATTAATACTCCGATGCAGATAGACGCGTCGTCAGATTGTCGTATTTTTTCTGACGATGGACACTGACCCGACTCCACCAACTTACGGGGAAGTTGTGGAGAACACTCGTGATTATTGGGCGGAGACTTACTACGATTGTGCTTTTTCATTTTATTGACATATTTACCAGAAAGTTCTAAGTTAACCGGTTTCACAACACCTTTCTTCGACGACGCACTTTTTTTCCAATGATTTCGCAACATTTTGATAACTTTTGTTTGTGGCACGGTTTTCTTAAAGAAAACACTTTTAGGCCTACACGAAGCCTCTGTCGAGCACGCTTCGCTCGAGATGGATAGCATGTCTTTACCACCGGTAAATGGGGGTGCTAACATTGTGGCGCCGCCGGAACGCTATCTAGTGTCAGAAATGGGAAGGAGTGCCACCATTCGAGCGCCTCAAATCAATGATCGATTCGATCAGACATGGATTGTGGTAAAGGAGCCTGAACTGCTTCAAATTTGGCGTTCATACACGCATCAGTGCCATTCCATACTTCATTGACAATCAGCCTAAGATTACTCGGTTCGATATGGAAGGAGCTGTAGTGGGTGGTCTCCAGCATTAACATAGTCAGCCGTGTTCGTGGCGGGAAAGAAATCTGCAGGAGGGACTGCTTTTTAACCTTTCCCCGAGTTTCCAAGTCTAAGAACGAGGATTTGGGTGATTTGTGATTGTTCGAATTTTTGAAGATGCTTCAGAGTCAACGGAAGTAGAACGAGTAAGTTGCTCACTACTTTGATCGGATTTTCTCCAGTATTTTAGCCACTGAATCCGCATCATGCAAGGTACAAATGTCACACTTGTCCATTGTGAATTTTCAAACTCTACATTTACGGAACATTGGATGAAAATCAGGAGATGGAAAGTTGCCTGACACTCTGTTCTTCAAAGAGTTGCAAAACATGTCGTCAAATTTCATAAAAAATATAACCTGTACGAGCGGCACGATGTAAGCACCATCATGCCTATAAGCGATGTAATGTCCTGGCTGCTTGCCTGTGTTAATAAGGCACCACAGACCAGGGCTGGAGGGGGCCTTTTACACAAAAATACAATAATTAAATGATTAAAAATAAGGATAGGACGTGGTCTAGGCTAGTTGCATATTGCAGGGCAGCCAAAGTCTCACTCAGCCAAACTGAAAGTTGCGCAACAGCACCCTGTTTTTAAATAAGGTAGAGTGAATAAAATGGGGGGAATTCCTCAAATTCTGGTTTTGGAAAAGTATGCTTTTAGGATCATTTTGGAGGTTTGATACGCTCTCATGGTAAGGCGCGAGAAGACAATTTTGCTAGGTAATTCCAATCCTAGCAATTTTATCATGAGCACATGGCTTCACAGGGTCCTTCTCTTCCCAAAATTACCTGGAGTGTTTGAGGTCATGATCTAATCCGGGAATATGAATAGTTGTGCTAACCACCAGGCCATGTCTTCCCCGTTAGCATTACTTCACACACTAAAACACTTCATTATCTGGAGTCGTGTTGTGAGGTGCCTTAAGAGTCTTGAACAATGTAGGGCAATAGGTGGAATGGCAAAAAAGGCAAACATAATTAATCGGACTAATTTTACCACTTTTCCCAACCGGTGAGGCGGGCCTCCCTTGGGAGGTGCGAGCCGCTGCCGACGCCGTACTATAAGGGCGCATTTTTGCAACGGATCGCCTTTGCATTCTCGCAGATAGAATTTAATCATGATGGAAAGGTGTCGTCGAATTAACAACGCAACCTTAATTAACTGAATCCGAGAGCATTGGAGTAAATGCTTACAATCTTATAATCAGTTTCAATAAGACAAAGAATTCCTCCTGACGAAACAATTTCCCAGTCACTTCTGAACTCACATTATTGACTATTATCGTTGCGAGACGGCAGAGCTAAAATTGCCGCCATATTGGAATTTCGGATGATATCTAGCTTCGAGTTGCAAGAATGCAAAGA
>JAHWFP010039663.1:27733-47329 GCA_023313725.1 Lithobius niger | reverse complement strand
CACCATTGCCTGACAGTCCCAATGGGGAGGCATGCTGTAGAAGGGAACCACTGCACTAGGAGACCATGTTAGTAACTATATTTGCATAGAATTTTTTTCTGAGCAATTTATAGTTCAAGATACTGCTAAATTGTACTTGTGAGCAAAAATTGGCTAATAATTTATGTTAAATTTGCGCCCCCCCCCCCCCCATTAGAAATATCTTGGTGTAATTATGGTTTGTTTATATGATATCTAAGAGTATTGGAGTTAATGTTAAAATTAACGTTTAAATCAGACGGATCATATTTGCTTCCGCCTGTTGCTGTGCCGTACAGTGTTGAACGTAACGGCCCTTAAGGCGCCTAAAACATTAGCTAGATTGATGAACTTTTTGTGCGTGATAGATGTCTAAAAGTATTCCCCCAAAAAAACAGTTTTTTTTCACTCCGCCCTACTGCTTAATCCATTACCTACATTGTTTTTTTTTAATGGTCATGAAAAAGGTGTTTCCTGAATTCTTTGCTCCCAAGTCTCTTTCAATCATCTACAGGTAGGTAAGTCCTTCCGACTGTGTTTGGCTCAATCGGAAGCCTTGTAACATGTAACACAGACAATTGCTGCCACACTTTTGATTTTCTAGTTTTGCTATGCCCTGGGGCCCTTCACAATGCTTGCGGCGTGGATTGGGACTTAACTTTTTGCCCCTCTTGTAGCGGCACATGCTTGGACTCGGGATGTTAATGTGGGCCGAGTAAAACATGTGTAACTTGAGTCCAAAGTAATGTGGAACATTTTTATTTCGACCCACGTGGAGGGATACTAACAGGCATTCACTTGGCTTGGATATGAGGATGCTGACTTCAGCGCTGTTGCTTTGCTCCTGGTCCCCATTGTCCCCTCACATTGCCTCTGGTGTGCGTGGGGCCTTACTTTATGCCCATGTTGTAGCAATGTACGATTGTGTGCTCTGTGACTCCGGAGGTTATGTCAAGCTGCAGCCGCTGACCAGATTGCCTTGCTACTTGCTAGGCATAAAAGTAAGTCCCATAAATACCTTTAGGTCACTAAAAATTAATTCTGAGTGGTACTAAAAAAAAAACTGACGCGAGTGGGTTTTTTTTTCGTTTTTATTCTTGATTTTTCAGATGTGGGCAATGGTTTTATTTTTTTACCAAACAAAACAAAAGCAATAGCTTACATTTTGTTGTAGAGTACAATATGTATATTTTAATACAGGGATCGTCGTGCAAACGTTGCACATTTGATAAGTCATTCTTTACATTCAAGGTATTAGTTGTAACATGCCTCTGAACGGCTATTAGATTCGTTTCGAGACAATCGTGAATGGAGCAAAGAGCTAGTGTGGTCATCGGCTTCAGGAAGTGTTGAGTAAAAGCGCTGATACGTGATCGGAATTTTTTTTTAGACAATATGAACGTTTAATGCGCTAACAAAAAAAAAACCCATGTGCGCGTTCCTGAGAACCACTTAACTTTTAGGGGCCTTATTAGTACAAATTTAGCGAATTACACTTTCTTTGTTGCCAAAATAACTTAACCTGATAATTTAGCATTACATTCCTCGAATGTGATGTTCTTCTGGAGGTTTCATTCGGTGCGCAGCCGCTGCCTTGCATATCCCTACCGCGCATGTGCGTGGCAGTCCTCCCTTATAAAAGCGACAGCGTGCACGCTATCGGCATTCATTTTCCTCCAGTGGTGTCTCCACGCCACCTCGCGCCGAAGTTCCCCGCTTTCGTCCCTAATCGCGCAACTCTTCCAAAAAGCAAGCTTTGCTACCTATCACTCCATTAACTGGGCAACTAGAGCCCTTATTAATATCACCCTCCTCCTCCGAGAAATTGCTCTTTCGTCCGCCAACAACTTAAACGTCTCGACAAAACACCGGCTCCGTAACCAGCCCATCCATGAATCGGACAGCCTTTTCCGAGGTCTTATCCCGACTCTCGCCCCACATCTTGACATTTCAAGGAAACCCAAGCCTCAAAAACATGTGTAACCGTTCATCTCAGAAGAACAAGCATTACAACCCTCGACCGCCTCCGGACGAATGGAACAAACCTGCGGCCCCGATACAGTCTTCCCGTCCGAACGATTCCCACTTTCAGCCGAGAAAAACACAGCCCTTCGGACGGACCAGCCTCGCTCTCGTTCCGGCCAACGCAACCAGCAGAAGTGAGCCGCAACTCCCGATCGTCGAAGCCACCACTCGTCACCAGGGGGCAGGAGATCCTTTCGCAAGAACCAGCAATGACGCCTCCAGCCCATCCTGCCTTCCAGTCGACGCAAGCCTTCGCCATTTCTTCCCGGCCTGGCAATCTCTTACAAAAAACAAGGAAATCCTCTCCATCATAAAACAAGGTTTTCGTCCGACGTTTTTCTCCAACCCACCACTCTTAGCTCTCCCGACATGGGAATTCTCCCCTCCGTCAACCCCGGCTCTTTCGTTCGAAGTCATGGAACTCCTGTGGAAAGAAGCGATAAGGGAATGCCACAAGCCAGGCCCGGGCTTTTACAACTCCATTTTCACCCGACCAAAGAAGTCGGGGGGGGGGGGGTGATTTTCCCGCTCCCGCTTGATTTTCAACATGAAACCCCTCAACAAATTCATTCAAAACGACCACTTCAAGACGGAAATTCGCGAGTCCATTCGTCTTTCGTTCAAACCAAACGACTGGACAGTCTCGATCGATCTGGAAGACTCTTACCTTCACGTCCCAACCCACCTAGCGATCACGCACCTCTTTCGCTTCATCTACAACCAAAAAGTCTACGAATTTCGTTGCCTTCCCTTCGGCTTAAATGCAGCCCCAAGAATTTTCACGATGATTCTCAAACCAATACTGGCAAGCCTACACCAACACCAACACCAAATTCAATCCAGCGCTTACGGAGACGACTGGGCCCTCAACAACTCTGATCCCCAGACTCTGGAACTCAACAAAGACAAGACCATTTCCCTACTAAACCATCTGGGCTTCGGAATAAACTATGCAAAGTCACGCCTCCTGCCCGCTCAATCCTTCACCTTCCTCGGAGCTTCCTTCGACCTACAATCGGCAACAATTGCACCCTCCCCGGAACAAATAGAAGACCTCCTTCAAAACGTTCGCCTTTTTCGATCGAAAATTCACTCATTGGGAAAATGGACGCCATGGCAAACCTCGTCCCCTATGGTCGTTGGATGGTCAGACCGTCCCATCACCATCGCATAGACAATTGGGCAATCAACCAGGCCTTGCCAGACAAGCAAATTCCCTTCAGTCCCGACTTCCCTCTAGACTCCCTTCTCTGGTGGTCGGACGTCACCAACCTCACGAAGACACAACCTCTGCACGAACCCCCACCGATTTGCTCATCTTTACCGACGCATCGAAAACCGGCTGGGATGCACATCTAGGAGCCCAAGAAGTTTCAGGCGTCTGATCCTCAACATGCAAAGATCACATCAATACCCTTGAGCTTTGTGCAATCCTTCTCGCCCTATAGCACTTTCTCCCAATGATCCAAAACAAAACCATTCAAGTCCAGGCCGACAACACGAGCACTAGCCTACATCAGGAAAGAAGGAGGCACAAAATCCAGATCCCTACACAGCCTAACCTCAGAGATCTTCAACCTGTGTATTCCACACAACATCACACTCCTGCCTCTCCACATACCGAGCAACAGGAACGTGATTGCCGATTCTGTCATGCCAAAAACCTCCGACGGGCGAATGGTGCCTCAAGAAATCCGTCTGCGAATCTCTCTTCACCATCTGGGGCACTCCAATGCTGGACCTGTTCGCCACGAAGCACAATGCCAGACTTCCCCACTACATCAGCCCGATCCCGGACGAAACGGTGATAGCAGTCGACGCCCTGACGTTTCCATGGCACAACCTATACACCTACCTCTTCCCCCCCCTTCAAGCTCCTTCCAAAAGTTCTTCAAAAAATACAAGAAAGTCAAAGCGTATTCCTGCTCATAGCCCCCTTTTGGCCATCAGCAGCATGGTTCCCACTCCTTCTAGACCTAGTAGTCGACACTCCAAGAAGTCTACCCCTTCAACCAGATCTTCTGTCACAACAGAAAGGAACAAAACTACACCCGAACCTGGCGAACCTCAACCTACAGGTGTGGCTACTATCATCAACTTCATCGAGAAGAGGCCGAACGCATCGCCTCAAAAGCAATCAGGGACTCCACTAACCGAATGTACGATAGCCACTGGTCAAGATGGATTCGTTGGTGTATCACAAAACAAGCTAATCCAATCAACCCACCTCTTCCCACCCTTCTGAAATTCTTCTCGAACTTGTTCAACGTTGAGAAACTCAAAGGTTTCACAATCCTGGTCTATCGCTCGGCTCTAAACACTGTCTTCAAAGCCGCTAACAACACCAACCTACTGGATGACTTTCGCATTTCAGCCCTCTTACGCTCATTCGAAAACGAAAGACCCACAACCAGAAGAGCGATAACAGACTGGGACCTATCAATTGTCCTCCAGTCACTAATGGAAGAACCATATGAACCTATGCAAGACAGCTCCCTCCACCTTATGACTCGCAAAACTGTCTTCCTTGTTACTCTGGCAGCTAGCCTTCGTTGTTCTGAAATTCAAGCCCTCTCCGCAGACCCAGCATACTGCATTTTTGGGCCCAATTTCTCCTCTGTCACATTATACCTAAAGTCTACCTTCAAAGCTAAAACTCGAAAAACCACCTGAACCTCCGAAACCAATAACCTTTCTAGCCCTGTCCATTCTAGTAGGAAACGAACCTGAACGTCTTCTTTGTCCAGTCAGAGCACTACGGTTCTACTTAGTCCGGACACGTCACGAGGACATCCGCCGAGGCAGAAACCAACTCTTTTTACCAGTAGATCCCCAAACCGGAGAAACCACAGCAGCTATGGTATCACGGTGGATTAAGAAAACCATTGACGCAACATATGAAAAACAAACCACGAATGAGAACATGAGAGTGACGGCTCATCTCCACATCATGGGCCTACCACAACGCCATCCCGATAGAAGAAATCCTGGCAGCAGCAGCATGGCGCCATCAACCAACCTTCACCTCCCCCTATCTAAGAGACATGTCAAGGGAAGAAACAGGACTACACCAGCTGGGACCAATCGTTGCAGCCAGAACCATGGTCAAAACTCCATTAAGCACTCAGAATGAAGCAGAAGCAAGCCATCCATGAAGGAAGCAAGCCATCCAGATGGAAGCAAGCCATCTAGAAGGAAGCAAGACCCATAAAACAATGGTCTTTTCAGGGCCACCAACCCCTACGAAAGAGACCCAAGCTCCTGTTTCCATGCTGTTCTGAATAAAGTGCAAATTTTTCTCTTTCTGATAAAAATTTTTGGGGGAACGCCTGCTTGCATTCCGGAGCGCTCATCAGGGCGGTGCCCGCCACCATACTCTGACGAGGTCTACTGATAATGCTAAATTATCAGGTTAAGTTGTTTTGGCAACAAAGAAAGAACATTTTGCCGGCCCCCAGCCAGGCCGGCTAAAAATGGTTTCTCTTTGCCTAAAACATACCCCTGCCTCACCTCTCGAGTCACTGCCTGACACATTAAGAGATAAATGAATGCAAATAGCGTGCACGCTGTCGCTTTTATAACGGAGGACTGCCACGCACATGCGCGGTAGGGATATGCAAGCAGGCGACTGCATACCGAAAGAAACCTCCAGGGGAACATCACATGCGAGGAATGTAATGCTAAATTATCTGGTTAAGTATGTTTTAGGCAAAAAGAAACCATTTTTAGCCAGCCTGGCTGGGGGCCGGCAAAATGTTCTTTTTACTGCGTACATTAATTTCTTAGTTTGAGGGACCCATCGAACCTTAAGTGCCCCGGGCCCTTAAGGTGTAAATTCTGCCCTGGCAGTGCCTACAGCAGGAGCTAGATGGACTTGGTCCTGGCTTTGTTTGTAAGGAGCTTGTTTAATTTTCAGCAATTAAAAGCATAAAACGAGCGATTTTAGCGTACGTTGCTGAGGTAAGTATTTTGCAGATGGTAATAAACATAAGGCTTTGTTTGGAAATGTATGGCATGAAGATGCACGAGAATCGTCCGCTTAACCTCACAGGAGGAGCATTTGTAGGGATCAAAGCATAATACCTACAATGGCCGTTGAAGGAGCGAGCCACCTGCAGTAAAGTGCAGTGTGTTGCAAGAATTCCGAAAGCTGTAAGGTTATATATAGGCTTCTGATACGTAGAATTGTGTGTTTCTTTTCACATAATTCTTGGCCATGTAATTTTTTGTTTGGACACCCTTACGTCTGATCAGTGATGTGTCTGCTGGCTCCATCAATGTTTACTAATAACTAGCTCAATTGGACAAATACATGGGCTACAGCATAACATGTGCTTTGGCCTATTGCCTGCACCTCTACCCAATATATACACATCTTGGTGGTAGCTATGCTTGATTGGTGGTGCCCTCTTGAGGCACCTAATGCGAGCACTGATCGTTACACGTGATATCAGCGTTACATGTTCAACTTGTTTCTTTTAACAAAAAAAATTAGCACTCGTAATCTTTGAACCACTTCCGATTCTTAATTGTTCTTCCACGGGACGACATTATCACCGTTTCTGGAGCTGGCATTCCCCAACATGTGTTGGATGGTACCTCGAACTGGTGTCGTCCCGTTTGTCAGCTTTAGGGTTTGGAGCCTATATCATTTGAGCTTAGTCAGCCTCTCTGAACATGTCGCCTTTCTCTTGTATCGAGTCTGCGTTATTATCGAGCATTGGTTCCTGTCTTTCCGAATTCTGCACTTCATGTCCGTATCTTCGACAGCGATTCTTACGATTTATTATCAGGCTGGTTCCCTCTGGTGGCGTTAACTTATCACAATCTTTGTTGTATTACAGTTGCTGGATGCCATCCTTGCTGTTCATTTTGTGCCCGCACTGGATCTCCAGGTGCTAGTGTGCTGTGATTTTTGTTCCAGCTTTTTTTTCCAGTATGTCCCGTTTGGTCTTCCATTTCCTTGGTGTCCCGCATCGGTATCAGTTTGTTCAATCCACGGCCCATTAACATTTTTGCAGGGGTCTCTTGTTCTGAATCGGAGTTGTTCTCCAAGTCAGCAATGCCAAGTAAGGCTCTTTTGCATCTTCAAGAACTTTTGTGTAGGGTCTTTTTTTATTGTGTGCACAGCCCGTTCCACTTGTCCATTGCTCGATCTGTGGATGGTGCAGAATCGTCTGTATGTTTCTGAATCTCCATGCTTGGGCAAAGTTAGCCATCGCTCTTCCATTCAACGGCGGTTCCCCCATCCATAATTACAGTGAGTGGTATGCCATGTCTGGCAAAAATACTGTCACCTTTTTTTTCTGGTATCACCATTTCTGCCTCCAGATCCTGAATACTGATCACAACAATAAATTTGGAATCGAAAATACCGGCAACTAGTGGCGACTACAGTGGTAATATTTAGACATTACAAAAAACGCACATTACCGCAACAGAATAATATTCATAGTTCTGCTTGAATTTTCGGTGGTTTAGCCGACCACCTTCATCAGAAGTCCGTCACAAAAACACAATATTTCTTCACATTTTGTGGCAACAGCGTTCATTTTGGCCCACATGAACGAGCTTGAGGCCAGACGGGGGCGAACTAGTCTGTCCAATTTAGTTGTACGTCGCACATCATCATGCCGTTTCTTGGAGCGAAACCGCGCACTACTCAAGTCTAAATCCCTGAACGAACCCCACTTGAGAGCTTGAGTCAATGGCAATGAAATCAATATCGTTAGTGCGACGAAACAATGAAATTGACAGACTAGTTTGCCCCGTCTGGCCTCAAAACTCAACCAACAATGGAGTGTCCAGATGAAGCTACCTATACTAGGACGTCATCAGGTTACAACGTCCACAAAATGGAGCGAAGCGAAGAACTAACAAACTAACTACCACACAAACTAACAAACCACCAAACAAACAAGCTAACAAACCAACCAACCAACAAACAAACAAATCGACAACCAAACGAACGAATGATACACTGGCCACAGGGCACAGGAGTTGTTTGAGAGTGCATTGAAGACTGCATTGTGGCTCATCTTTTCAGTTGCTTTTCGCATCGTATTTCTTTGTCTGTTCTGTTCGGAGAGCTGGATGGCGTTGTTTCTCAACAACAGGTCCGATTTAATTTTTTTTTACAAACCATGTCTGGGTGTACCGCCATCAATGTGCAAAAGCAGGTTTTAATTTATGCATTCGTTATTGCGTGATGCATCAATTAAAACCAACCAACAAATCAAGAAACCATCACTGCCACTGGAGTAGGTTCTGATTTCTTTGCTGTTTGGCTGGGTTTCCCGCTTCCCTTTTCCAAAAATTCATTTAAAAATTCAGAATGTTCAAACATTCTGAAAAATAAGCATGTGATGTAGTTGTAATCCACCTACACCCAAAACTGGTATAAGCAAGCCGCCAAGTTTCCAAAAAAGTTCGGACTTTGAAAGTAGTTACATCATTCAACCAAGGAAAGGACGCTAAGGTAGCCAGCTACTTAGCTATACACATAATTATTAAAATCATATTGGTTTAAATAATATTGCATATGCTAAAATCATTTTAAAACACACAAAAAAACCGTAGTAAAATTAACATTTTGTCTTGCTTGTACTTTCTAAACAATAAGATATAGCTGCTTGGGGTTAAGATCATTGGAAAGCTGGTGAAAAATCTTTCAGAATGGTGTATTCAAGCGTCAAAATCGGTCAACGAGAAATAAAAATATCTTCAATTTTGTTTATTACCAATTATCTGAAAACTGCTCATGACGTCATAGTTTGATCGGGAAAACTTATCAGAAAAAAAGAAACTTTGACCTGCCAAAATAAACTTTATTGGCTATCCAGGTCCAAAATATGGTTTAAATTGATACGGTGAATCTTGTGTGACCAAACTGCTTATAATGTAGTTTGATTGGGACAACCAACCAGAAATAAAGAAACTTAGTCCTGCCAAAATAACCTTTACATGAAAAAAACCATGACGTCATAACCAAACTATGACCTCTTTTGGCATCTTGGCCCATTTTGGTACCCTTCGTTATTCCTCAACAACAGGTCCAATTCCGTATTTTTTTTGTTACAAACCATCTGTAGGTGTACGTCTAGAAATGTCCAAAACCGGGTCTTAATTGAAGCAGTGGTTATTTCGTGATGCGGTCACAAAGGTCGCATTTAAGTGTATTCAAATAGGAGCTCCGCTCGGCCTTCGGCCTCGCTTCGCTCCAAAAAATCAGTGGTGACCTAGCTCAAGCGTGTGGTTCAAAATGAATGCCGTTGTCACATGATGTAGAAAGTGCGTTTTTGTGAGCGGACTCTAATGAAGTTGGTCGGCTATACCACCGAAAATTCAAGCAGAATTATGAATATTGTTTTCCATTTCTGGCAATGTGTGCTTTTTCCCTTTCATACATTTGGAATGATAGTCTATCACTTCAACCTACTTGCCGCCTTTCAAGTCGAAAAAATCCACTTCCCCTTTCACCCATGGCTTGTGTTCACAACGTGGATGTGACATCACTAGCTCGCTCGGATTTACATGCTGATACCTGACCACACATGCAGCAGTTCTGTGGACATCCGTGGCCAGTATATTGCTCTTCTGGCTCTTTGTAGGGTGTTAATCGTATCCTGGTGTGCCGAATGTAACTTATTCATCTTTTTGAGAATAACAATTTGATCGGCTTTCATGATTAATCCTTGGTAGCTCTGCAGTTCATCTCTCAAACTCCAGTACAGTGGCAGTGTCTACGGAACTGGTTGCGATGCTGGTTCCATTTTCAACACTGTCCTTCAGCTGTTAGTAATGTTTCATCGCTGGCTGTAGCCTCTGCCAGCGCTTCAATCTTTAGTTCCTGTCACGGTACTGCTGTAGTACTTCATGAATCTGTATATCTTCTTCTGGCATTTCAAATGTGCAGTTCTTCAGGAAATTTAGGAGATCCCTTGAGGAAACAGCGGCACTGCTCTACAAACTCACGACGAAGAAAAACAAATCATTCCTTTGGACAGATGAGCACGATGACGCTTTTCAAGCCTCGAAGGAGAAACTCCTGAACTCCAAAGATTATTAGACTTTATCAAAAAATTTATCATAGTCAGATATGTACGATCAAGGTCTTAGAGCAATGATCTCGCAGCGGCAGGAGGGACAGCACGTGGTCATCGAGTTCTTCAGCCGCACCCAGAAGGATACAGAGAAGCCTTGGACCACCTTCGAGGAGGAGGTGCTGGCAGCAGTTGAAGCTGTGGAAAAGTTGAGACATTTTGTCAAGGAATCGCATTTCTTATCGATTACAACAAAACCTCAGGATATACGGCACGCTGGTCAATTAGGCTGCAGATGTTTTACTGTACGGTTGTACACTGGCCTAGCAAGCAAAACGTCTTCACTGATGCGTTGTCCAGGAACCCACCAGACGACATGCACTTCCTCCACACACTTTCAGAGCTGAAGATCCAGTAACTGCAAACCTCTCGCAGATGCTCAATCTGTGAGACGATCCAGTAATTGACCTAAACGACAGGACCAACTACAGGCCGAGCAGAGGAACGACCCAATAATTGCCAGTGACCAATACTCTCAAACCAAGCAGCGGATAAGGAGAAAGGTAACTTTTTGAAGCGGGTGTTGGAGAAATACACTTTTGATGGAGAGGGACTACTCTAATACAAAGACCCGACGGCACCAGACAGAGGAAAAATCAACAGAAACTTTCGCCTGTACATTCTGTGGTTCAGAATTAGGGCTAGTCATCTCGGCATTCACAAGACTCTAGCAAGGCTACAACACAAGTTGCCTACTAGCCAAGACTGTTTTCGGACAAGGTTACGTACATAACGATTGTGCGGTGTGCCAAATCATCAAGGTGGCTCAAACCAAGAAGGCAGGAGATCAGCAACAGGTTAACCGAATTATCCTTTGCACATGATCGGGATAGACTAGTCAGCCCATTGCCAGAAACCTACGCCAGGAACGGTTACATTCTGTGCATGGTGGACTACTACACGAAGTTGTTCTCTGGTACCCACAAGAATTCACCACTGTGAAGACAGTGGCTATAAAGTTCCTGCAAGTTGTGGTGGCTGACAACGGACCACCCGACAATGTGGTCTCAGACAACAGCATGTTGTTTGTTGGGAAGGTGTTCATCAAGGCAACGCTGCAATTCTCTGGAGTACACCACAACAGAACTACGGCCTAGAACCCGCAAGCAAATGCGATGGAGCGTGTTAACTCCACCACGAAAGCCTGTCTCGGAGCATTTGCTCACGATAAGACCATTGGGGTCTGTTATTCCCTGCACTTCAGTATGCAATGAGGACCACGCCGCATGTGAGTACGGGAGAGGCTCCATTCTTTCTGTGGCACGGCAGAGATCTGAGAAGAATTCTACAGACACCGAGTCTACCAGCCGAACCAATCAAACTTCACGGTACAAGAACATGCTAAACTGAATCATGAAGCACTTGAGAAGATTCATGACCTGGTTCGCGCCCACCTAGCAAAGGCGGCCAGGAATGCCAAGAGGGCTTATGACAAGCGGCATCGACCAGTGGACTATACGGAAGGCCAGCTTGTAAAGATCATGAACCATCCCACGTCAAACGCTTAAGTAGGGTTCACTGCAAAGCTGGCTATCATGTACATGGCGCCTTATCGTGCCTCCAGGAAGAGAACACCAGTCACATATCAAGTTGTCGCCACCAATGATGCAGCTGATGTCAGAACGATGAGCATTGCAGACATGGAACCCTACTTCCATCCTCGCAGCATGGACTGGTATGGCCCTGAGGATGAAGAGACTGTACACGACACTCAAAAAAAGAGACATTGAGGATGACACAGGAGGAGATCCAGAGAAGCAGGACGGCGGTTGCTGGTGACGAGGAAGACTGACAAACTTGGTGATAATGATCAGGACGGGGTTTCCCACACCCGAGCTACCACCAAACCGAGGACACCTAAAGCAGGGACGGCTATGTGTAGTTGATGAGGGACGCGCTTCTGCCCTTCTCTGAAGTGTGAGACTACGAGCGGTCAGACACGAAACACTTCTAACCTATGAACCTTTTTCCAACTCGATGCCGGCGGTTAGCTGGATGCTTTCAGGATGGACTTGAGCAGCTTGGCCTTGTTTGTAAAGCAGTCCTGGAATTTTGCTGTTGGGACAACTTGGAGTTTGGTTTCTAGTCATCGTGAGTAGCCACGTTGTTGCATGCAGCCAGTCAAATTGGTGGAAAGGAGTAAAGCATTGCATCGGTCAAGTTCGTAGGCTCGCTCATGGCTTCCTGCTTTGCATCGTGCCCTTTGGTGTGTTTGGGTTGGCTCTACGTATGAAGTTGGTGAATCTTTTTCTCTGTGTGAAGAGTGCAGGTTGGAGATGCAGTGCTGTGGACTGTTTCATTCTTGGTGCATTTTGCCACAACGTCAAGGACTAAGCCGTGAGTTCAGAACTGTCTGGGTCTCGCAAGTGTGTACCATTTTATTTTGTGGAAGAACTAAGCAGTGAAATAACAACTGCTTCAATGCAAACCTGTGTTACTGTGCAATGCTTTGTGCCGAGAGACCGAATTGGCAATGCCAGAAAATGTCCAATCTTCTGTCAACATGATCTTGTATACATTCCAGAGGGGTTATTGCACGCCGTGGCCCATGATTGCTGTGTGTTGTATCATTGGATTTGTATTTTGGAACTGTAAATCTCGAACTGAAATGTACTCCGGCAGACTGGCACAGTCAGTTCAGGGGGGAGCTTGTGGTAGCCTGCCCTCAGGCCATTCCCATGACTCCCCTATGGCCTTCCTTGGCTTGCCTGCACCCAGGACACATCTCTTAATTGTTGCTACTTTCCTAGCAACAAAGAGTGAGTTGCTTGATCATGGCTCATGCCAAAGCGTGGTCAACTTGTCATGTACATCTGATTCAATCAGCACTCAACATCGGCTCGCTGTCAATTCAATTCAATTCAATTCGTGGTGTTCTCGATCTGGGCACCAGGGGTACATCACACTACACTGCTGGAAGGCATTCCTCAATCCAATGAATTTAATATATTAGATTGGAAGGCCAATAACCAAACTGTAAATACACATTTTTTTTAAGTCGCACTAATGGTCCATGGTATGAAAAAGAATGAAACTATTGACCAACAATTTGCAGTGGCGTTTATTCTCTGAAACAGCTCTAGTAATGTTCCTTGGGCTTAAAAAAATGCCAGCGTATGTTTACAATAAAAATGACAAGAACAGAGATTAAAGCTTCTTCAGACTGAAACTCCGCTTCACACAAGTCAACTGCAGAGAACCAGTTTTTGAAGTTCAGAATAACTGGCTATTACACATTATAGCTGTCATGCCTGCTAGAATTCTTAGGTACTGTTGGTACAGTGAATGAGAAACTGAGTGCATCTTTAAAAGATGAACTGAGGACTATAAAAGATATTGATTTTTTAAGTACTTTAGCCCAGTTACACACAGATTCACACAAACTAATATTACACATGTTTTGTATCAAAGCAATGTTATCGAATATCGGGTCTGGATAATTGTGATGAGATTCACTAAATGTAAAAATATCTGAGCACAGGATTTCTCTCAATACACTTCGAGTTGAACCATTTCTCAATAAATTCTAAACGATTCTACCAGAAATAATTTCTCATTTTGTATTCGACGCTTTATAGCAAGGTTCAATATTGAAAAAGCAAAAAAAAAAATTAAGAAAAATTAGCAAAGTATTAACGTTTTAAATGGCAACATGGCCAAGGGCATGTTTTGGATTGTAATTTGCTGCAAATTTTGAACTCGTCAGTTTTTCGATAAGTTTACCGGACTACCGATTTTGGTGTGCAAATATGCAATGTGTTTAAAAATATGCGCATCACATTACGGGAGTTGTCGACATTACTTACGTACGGAGGAAATTACGCAAAATTCCAGACTGGCAAGAACGATATAACAATTCTTGGCGAATTTTCGATAGTCAATTTGTTGTTGATGGAGAAGCCTAGCCGACTATCATCAACCATCAACAGCAAATTGACTATCGAAAATTCGCCAAGAATTGTTATATCGTTCTTGCCAGTCTGGAATTTTGTGTATTTTCCTCCGTACGTAAGTAATGTCGTCTGCTACGTTCCAGAGTATGAATTTGGACGTTTTTACAGGAGTTGTCTTAAAAACGAGAAATAGAATAATTCTCACCTAAGGCCGCTTAAAAAAAGAAAGTTGGTTCTCGGGCCTTTTTCTCAAGAAATGCGTGCACTTTGGGGAATTATTTTTTAGTTTGGATAAAATAAAGAGCACTGTCTTGTAATTCTGCTTACCACGTGTCCATACAATTACTTAACGACAAGAATGGTATTTTTATATTTCCATTTCTCACTAAGGGCAATTTTTGTTCTCTAACTACTATTTTTGCTGCGTTGTTTCTTTTTCATACAATCATACAATTGGTGCGGGAAGGGTCTGAGAACCAACTTTTCTTTTTTTCATGGCCGAAGCGATGTTTTATACTTGGCTAGTTGGGTAAGAATTTTTCTTTTCATTATTATAGACAACGGCTGTTTCAATGGCTACAACAAATGGTGTTTAAAGTCAAAAGCTGAAAATGTTCGTATTTTGTTTAGCAAATAGAAATGAAACCCTAAAAACTTACGAAAAAACAGAACTCTTCATAAAGATAAGCTATACGGTACTGGTCAGAATGTAAGTCAACACGAGCATAAGGCGAACTGCAGTTTCAGGCCCAAGAAATCAACCAACATAACGGCATGACTACAAGGAGCATGACTTTATCCAATATTCTGGCAGTGTCACTGTTACCAATGCAGTTGGTACCCTAGTATCGTTCAACGAGTGCCAATTCAAAACTTTTATTTTTCATACAGGGCTTGTTTACATACACAGCAAAATTTTTTTTTTAATCCATTGTGGACTTCGTAACATATTTTAAAAGTCTATTTTAAGTTATATTTAAAAAAAACTGAGCTGCTGATTTCTTATTTCCACCAATAAATGGAACAAAAATTTGAACGATTTGAATTGTGTATTAAAACTTGCAAATTTGGCAAAAATATGGATTTGGGTACGAATGTATGACAGTGCAGTTTTCATGGAACAAATCATGACGATTTCACAAACACAAAAGCAAGCTAAAAATCAGAAACTACTGCTTGTATGGGGTTCCAGTTTACTGAATGCCAAACAGAATGGAGCCCCGTACACAGTGGCCTAACTACAGTGAGGCAGACACGTCTGGGCCCACCGGCTTTGGGGGCCCCCCCTCACTGAACCCTAATTAAAAAATTTGTTGGTAACAACAAAATATGAGAAAGTAATTTATTGCTATAGTTCCGTGAAAGTTGTGTCTTATGTGGCAGAAACTTAATTTTTTTTTAATGAAGGGGGAAGGGACAGCCTCCATTGGGTTCTTGTCTTCTGTGGCAAAACTGCATTTCTTTTTTTTTTTGACGAATGTGGGCCACTGAGCAGTTTATGTTTTTTAATGAAGGAGAGGCGGTCTTTTATCATTGGGAGGGGGGGAGGAGGAGAAAGACCTTTACTGGGCTCTTGCCTTGTGTGACAAAACTGCATTTCTTTTAATAAAAGGAACCCTACACTGGACTCTCCCCTTGTGCGGCAATTACGGCTTTTTTAATTAAGGGGGGCCCACCACTGCACTCCTGCCCCCAATTTTTAAGTTACGCCTCTGCCCGTACAAGCAGTAGCTTCTCCTTTTTAGCTTGCTGAACCAGTCCGGTGCCTTTGCTCTCATCCACAGAGCATTCTCTACTGACGACCCCAAACAAGGGCAAAACAGTCTGTCTACTATGTGTTAGTGCAGTTAATTTCAAGTGAAATTAGGAAATAAATACCGTAAAACAAGTCATTGTTTCTTCCCAAGTAGTACCACAAATAGTGGTTATAAGAATGTATAAGCTGCTAAAGCTTCTTTTGCACAATTTTTACAGCCTTCAACGGTTGAATAAATTTTAGTAAGAAGTGCCTTAAACACCATTATTGGTATCTATATCAGGATCGATATTGAGGGTAATTTTGGCAAAGTTGATAATTTTGACTTTCAAACACACCAATTTAATTTTTTTTTTAGTAAACCAGGAACAAATGAGTGGGCTCGCATGTTCATTTGTTCGTGGTATACCTTAGGAATGTTCCCAATTTCAAATTTAGCTTTAGCAGTGCTCTCAAGTTATTTAGTTGCAACAAATAAATATAATTACAATTATTATTGCATTATTATTGATAGTTAGCTCACATACCTACTCAGGTTGTTTAAAATAAGAAAGTTGGCTATCCACCATCACTTTGTTTTAGCATTTTTCCTTCCTATGTGTAGTGTGTATTGTAACTAAACCAAAATTTTAAGTATTGTCCGACTTTGTTTTTAGCATTTTTCCTTCCTATGTGTAGTGTGTATTGTAACTAAACCAAAATTTTAAGTATTGTCCGACTGGTAGACACCCTGTCTACCGACGTGCCGAGACAAAAAGTATATGCTAGTGGAGCCAGCCTTGGCACGAATGATGACGTTGACCGAGACAGGCTGATGAGCAGACTTTTTAGTAGATATAACGGCCAACCAGCAGGAAATGCTCTCTCTCTGCTCAGCAATAGGGGGAGCTACAAGTTTCCACAACTAAAATTCCTAGGTTGCAAATATCTTGCTGCGAGGTGGAATTAAAATGGTGGCATTGCTAGAATCAAATCACATAGTTTTGAGAAATTATTATTTGGACACACTACGTCGATATTTTCTGAATTTCCTGGCTAAATGATGTATTAAAAGCCAGAGGGAAATATTGTAGCAAATATTTGTTGGTTTCTATTTACTTAAACAAATCCTTTGACTTTGAATACATCCTGGCTGCAAATACCAGTGTAGTATAGCGACATAAATTTACAGGAAATTCTGACGGTTTAATTTCCCTTTAGGCCTATCTTAAACTTTTTCCCCTACCTAAGCCTTTTTTTCTAAAGCATCAATAGCAGGACTGCATTAAATATACAGATACTTTGTTATACTGTTTGGTGATATCTGTATTCCAAGGGCAAAGAAAACTTATTTGGCACTCCTTCATGTTTTCGAATTTTGCTTGAATGCATAATACTGTAAGAAAATTTAGCCATGAAATAATTCCACAAACAGAAATAAAGCGACCTTAAATTTAATTATTTCCTAGTCTTAAAAAATAGGAAGATTTCAGAAGCAATATGCAAGAAATTAAATAATAATAATAATAATTAAAAAATTAAAATCCAAGGCTTTCGACTAGCACTGCAGCCGACCCCAACCTACAGTATTGAGATTAATGTCATTATGACATCAGCAACACAAATTAACCTATCAGTACTACACACATCAAATTAAGAGACAAAGTTGACTGAACTAATGCAAAAGCAGCTGTCACTTGCTGTATCTATTGAAAAATAATAATTAGCTACTAAGCAATTTTAGCAATTTTAATTAGTGAATAACATTTTAATCACAATATGTGATTAAATGTAATTCAACACCCAACCCTATCAGCTACTTCACTTGGCAGCATCAAATCTATCAAGGTTCTGACATTATGGGATTGCAAAGGGATCATTCTATTTCACAGAATTGTGATTAGACTTGCGATTAAAATCACCCTTCTGATTACACTCCCGGAAGTAAAAGGGTGACATAGAGGTTCAAGTTTTCTGCTACAGTAAAAAAATTACAACTTTGCTATTATTACAACTACAGTAATCTTAAAATCCTAACTTTCAACCTTTTACACTTTGAAATGACACAGAAATTTAAAATATTTTAAAGGCAGCACTCAACTGAAGGCGGCTTCGGATCAACAGCACATTTTGTACAAGTCAAAAAATTGTTGTTGAAGTAAATCTAAAGCACCCACACAATCACGCACCAACAAAACATACTCTATACACTCCAACATGCGACCAATTCGCTGAATAATGTGACGTAACAACAGATTTAATAATCACAGTAGGTACACATGAATCAAAACACATCTAAGTATCATCTATATATTTAGATTGTATTTCCACGATGATGAACACATTTTCATATAAACAACAGTTTATTTCGTTTTGGTGAGCTTGCCGGCAGTCCCACCTAGCACATATCGCTTCACAGACCAATTGTGTACGAACGACCATTGGGATTGTGAACGGGAATAACTTGAGGTTTGGTGATCAGCCACTCGTACCAGACATTACGTCTGTTAGCGCAGCGCCAGAAATGCACTTCTATTTCACAGCCCTTGGGAAGAGGAATTGGATCCTGCATCAGATACAAAAAAACATTCCTTAAAAACACTGTACATGTAAATATTAATTTTGTTTTCACTTATATAGTTTCAAATTTATGAACAGTAACTAAATTTGTAGTTTAAAAAATGTACAAAATGGAGTTTGTAAATGAGAGCAATGTTCTCAAGAATTAACAAAAACTGTTCCTACATTATAGCTTTAACTGTGTGAAAATATAAATATGAAAAACGAAAACGTTTGTTTCTTGGAAAATTTCCTCTTCCTAACAGCACATGGTTTTTTTTTGTCAGGCTTTTTATAACTTTTTACCGAAGTGAGTTAGTCTGTTTACTTTTTAGAGGCCAATTTTAAAATTATCACATAAGAGCTGCAAGGGATCGCTGTACAAGAGTCCAGCATCCTAAAGCACAACGATTTAAGCACTAGAACTGAAATTATCAACAGTATTTAAAAGCTCCTGAAATGAACAGTGAAAATATTGTCCAAATATGTCAAAAATGTTGGTAATTTTGTGGTTTAAATACGGGGGAAAACACGAAATTTTTTGGCTTACAAAAAGATCACTATTGCGTATCCAAGAAGCTTTTAAATTTTAAGACTTTTATGGCTTTGTGCATTATGGCTTCTGGAAGGCATGATTTCCGGTATCATAAAAGAAAATTTATTAATCAAAGAAAGCTAATAATTACTGTTTTATGATACCAGAAAATCAATGTTCTCAGTAGACATAAATGCATTTAAAAGTTTTAAAACGTAAAAGCTTCTGATGCTCAGCCCACACCCTGCTGGGGGAGCTAACACCACTTCCCCAGGTGAACAGCATTGCCTTCAGAAATTCCTAGATCCGCCATTGTTCGTGTGGCCAAAGCCCCAAAAGGGACTTAGTTCACCTCCCACTCAAACTACGGACCCAGCAAGGAATTGACAGTCAAAGAAAAGTTATAAGGGGGAATCCAAACTAGATTCCCTAACAGAAACAAACCTTCAAGTTTGTGGAATGCCGAGTACGTTCAGAACAGCCTTTACTAAAGACTAAGAAATTAAAGTTTTCGTCAACATGAAAAAAGATTTGCTGTGCTTGTGGAGGATTAAATAAATCTTATTGATGCGAGTTTGTATTATATTTCAACGACATTTCCTTCTGGAATTCCTTTCGAATCATTCTTTTGGCTGCGTTTGTGCATAGAAGGCCGCTGCAATGATAAACATGAGAAGCATTTGCTTTTTATTTATATCCCAAGCGGCCACAGCAACGTCGCCTAACAAA
>JAHWFP010039663.1:0-17733 GCA_023313725.1 Lithobius niger | reverse complement strand
CTGCCTCCCCCACACACACACACACTTCCTGGCCCCCTCTCCTCCACCCTCCGAAAACACCACCCTGTGACATTTCCCCTTTGGTGCAGCCCCGGAAAAGTCGCATGCGTATGTTTGACTGAAGGCCAAAAAAAAGCCCTATCACTGAGAAATACAGCATTCAGAAAGCACGTAAGCACGAAGGGTTCTACGTTTAAGTTAGTCCTTTGAAACAATTCACCTCGGTACCATGCATTGCGAAATTGTTGCAAGCAACGATTGTTGCCGCCCACTTAAAAACAAGTCAACTCCTTTCTGAAAGCGAGCATTTGTGAAATAAATGCGCCTTTCCATTGTATCAGGCTGCCAATTTTGAGGCCCATTGGGGGCCTTGACATTAACCCATAACCGCCTGAAAAAACTTTCAGACCCTTTTTTTAGAGTCCATATGGTACTTGGGTCGGTTCTCGGATTCAAACCGGCATTCTCTTGGTTTGTAGTCGACGACGCTGACCACTGGGTTGTGACTGCCCGCTTTGCTCGGGGTCCCCGGGGTGCCCGCTTTGCTCGGGGTCCCCCTCACAAAGCACGCGCTGGGACTTAGTTTTTCGCTGTTATACGTTGAAGGCGTACGTTCGTATCTAGGCGGTTACGGGTTAAGAACCAATCGTCGTTTGGTTTAAAGTTGTCTGGTTTAGCAGACACAGATTGTTTTTTTTTTTTTTAGCTCATAGACCGACAATAGCACATTTCACGCGACTAAAGCTTTGTTGCCACTTTGGCACGACAACAATCGCCAAAATAGGATTCAAAAAACAGTGCGGTAAGTGGCGACATCTGTTCGAAGATGTTGGAAAAGTGTCCCAACCAGAATTTGAAGGCGAATCCCGTCAACAGAATGGCGAGGCCGGTGCACTCGGCCGCTGCTGCCTATTATATATGTAGATGCCTCTCCAAACGTCGAACCATAAAATGCACATATTGGAGTTAAAAAAGTGTCAAATACCAAATTTCATTCGAAGTATCCGTTACACAAATTAGTTTATATGAGCAGAATTCGTCAGTAGCAAGTTAGTCAGTATACAGTAGTATAATCAGCTGAAATGAATGATCTGCACACACTTTTATCAGATTGAAACAGTTTATGCACTTGATTTAAATACACCTATGGCTTGTGAGGGCACCAAGACTGCCCATTTTCAACAATTTTCCAGCTGTTTTGCCGCGTTAAGTATTTATTTATTCGGTAATTATTCGGTATTCGGCCTATTCGGCCAAAAATTCAAGTATTCGGTATTTGGCCGAATACTGATTTTGGCCGAATCGTGCTATTCGGTATTCGGCCGAATACCGATTTTGGCTGAATAGTGATATTCGGTATTAGGCCGAATACTGATTTTGGCCGAATAGTGATATTCGGTATTCGGCCGAATAGTGTTAAGATTTGTTGGTATTCGGCCGAATATTTTTTAGTATAAATTTATGTAATTGTGTGAATGTAGGAACGTTAAGCTAAGCATTTACTTTTTGGTTTGTGAGGAATTGTCTTCTGACATTTCTAAAAGAAGGAAAAGTGATCAAATATGTTTAAATTACAGGTATTCGGTCAAGTATTTGGCCGAATAATTCGGTATTCGGTATTCAGCAGTTTAACTATTCGATTGTGTATTCGGTATTCGGCAAGTTGAGTATTCGGTTATATATTTGGTATTCGGTATTCGGTAACTTAACTATTTGGTTGTATATTCGGTATTCGGTAACTAAGTATTCGGTTGTATATTCGGTATTCGACAAATTTTGTATTCGGTGCAACCCTTATTATTTATCCTCACCTTCGTGAAAGACGCTCTGCTCTGATTTCTGTTAAAAGGCGGGTTTTGCCCACCAAGAGAACTAGGCCTATGCCAGAAATAAAATCTGTACTACTTAAAAGGCTGCACTGATACCGGATTGGATCGGCTGCCAATATTTGCGTTTATCGGGATCGAATCGGCAACCTTTGCTGAAATATCGATAACTCTGGAACCGTTCGAGATTACGACATGCGGTCCGCGGCATTTTGCTCAGGAAATCACTGAGTATCTTCCTACGTGTGTTATAGTTTTAACTGTTGGTAACGACTTAAAAATTTTTTATTTTAATAATTATAGGACTTTTGCAGAAAATCTAGGACTTTTGCAGAAGTCATCAAATCCCCATTGATGAAAAATTGGGAATACAATTTTGGATATCCGTATCGGTACTGGCGCAGCCTTACTGCTTAACACAACGTATTTATGATTAAGCCCAAATTTGTATTTTTATGTGTAAGCACATTGTACAAATTTTGGGTTTGCCCACCAAGTGAACTAAGCCTACTCCCGAATTAGAATTTGCCCATCAAATGAACTACATGTGAATTTGTAGCTGTGCTACACTGCGTGCATATTTGTGATTGTGCACACCAATTGAACTACTTCCAAAAGTGCAGTAACATTGCCCTGCACCTTTCCTGTGAATGCACAGCCTATTCCACCAGTTTCGGCTATGTTTTGCTTGGCTTTGTCTATAGAGCAGATGACAACTTGTCTCGATGGCGATTTGCTTTAAAAATCGAGCTGTTCAGCAATGGCGACGTCACTCCTGGCAACTTGACGAGGAGGCAACGAGCTTATTGCCTTCTTGTTAAAAAAAAAAAACAGTACAGGATGTACAGACCGACGTTTCCGGCAACAGAGGAACTTTGGGATTAGGTAAGGAATCCGCAGATGAAGCAGAATTCGCGAGCTGTATACTGCGCACGGCAAGAGCTTGGGAGCGACCGGACGGTACACGCAGTCAAGCTACCGTGAGCGATACGTCAGCCATCTTGGATCGAATAGAAGCCAATTCACAATCGCGATCTGCATGTTTACGACATCCACAACTTAACCAATTCGTGACCTACTTAACATTATTTCCGACGTAAGGTTGCCCATGAAAGTGCTCACAGCTACATTTACACAATACATGACATCAACAGGTGAGCAAACAATACTGGCAACGTTTCAAATTGGATCCATTGCCAATAAAATGTTTTAGGATCCCCGTAACCAAATTTCTTAGGGACAAGGCTACGGCCTAACGAACTAGAGTAAGAGTCCGACAAACCGGGACGTTCACAATGAGCTTGTTTAGCTGACCTACGCCATGATCGTTCATTTTTATTGCTGTTGCAAAGCTATAAAACGTACATCGCACGGGTTCTTCCAAGAAAAAGAAAAGGTCGACATTTTAGCAGAGCAAAAGCACCTAACCAACTTGGTGCTCAAAACTACTAATGTGAGGAACAGTGCCTGCTGAGATGAGGGCAGCGATGCCACCCAGTGGACACTAATGAAGCTTCTTAGCTGAGGTTCGGACAGAAGTAAAAAAGAGCAAGTAAGAACCTATTAAGTCATTGACGTGAGATATAATTTAAAATTTCATCCTGAGGCAGTATATTATTGACCACCGCAGTTTAAAAAAAAGGCAAAACTTCATCTTCATTACCTTTCTAATTACTCAAGTCTTTCTACACTACCAGACATACAGCCGAGACCAAAATTTTAATAGCAAACCATAAAGAAACATTTTCTTTTCTACAGTACATAATTATTGCAAATTGCCTTACTGAGCTTGATGTCCTTGTACAGAATAGTTTCAAAATAGCCAGAGAACCCGTGTAAAACAGCATCTTGTATAATGTGGAAATTTAAGGATTTGTACCGCCTATTATCTATAACTGCATCTGCAATAGAAAAAAAAATTAAAATGTTAACAGGGTAAAACTAGATTTTACTATCCTAAAATACTTACCCTTCAATAATTATGCTAAAATCACCATTTTATGCTTTAACTGCCCATTTAAAATATATTTAAAAAAAACATGAAAATACCAGGGTATGTATGGCTGGTTGATTTTTGTTTTTATTGCCTAAACGAAAATATACATTACCTGTCTTTTATTTAGCAGTTCCACCTAATTGGTGCTCTAATCCCTAGCACAGAAGTTGGCTTCCCTGCCGGGCTCATGGCTCCCCTTCTACGCATGAGCGGGTGCAGGCTTCCTATACAAGAGAGCGGATCGTCAGTCATATTTCTTCCTCTCAGACTTAACCTTGGAACCGAGAGAGGAGGCCGGGCGGGTAGAGGTAATGTATACTTTCGTTTAGGCAATAAAAATACTAAAACACCAGGGGCACCTGGTTGATTTTAGTTTTTGTTTGGCTATACGAAAATATACATTACCTTATTTAACATAGCAGTTTCCTCCCCAAAGGAGCTCTATATCCCTAGCTTGAAAGTTGGCTTCCCTGCCGGGCTTGTATTCTACTGCGCATGACAGGAACTGGGATTGCCTATATAAGCAGATCACAGCGATTCCCAGCATCTTTCTTCCAGCCATGGCAGTAGAAAGATAACATAAAGAGAAAGATGACCAGTCGAACCTAGTCCATCAGAGGGGGAAGGGGGGGGGCTTGGGCTGGTAAAGGTAATGTATATTTTCGTATAAGCAAACAAAAACTAAAATCAACCAGGTGCCCCTGGTAGTTTAGTCTTTTTATTGCCAGGAAAATATCATTACCTTAATTAACATAGCAGGCCTCCTCACAAAAGGCGGCGGGCTAAGTTCGGAGTATCCACGATACGAGCCGGCAGCCCCACGTACAGTGTACGGGTGGAACCAACAAAAGTTTCTCCAGCCTGGACCGGGATTCTCAGTCCCATAGGCGAGCAATAGGAACAGCCGAACCCAGAGGTTGAAACAAATGGTTCGACACTACGGGAAGGTAGAATTGCAAACAATTAACATGCCAACCTACCTTGGTCGGGAAGGGGGATGACGGACTTGATTCCTAAACAGGCGTCGGTGGCAGGCTGGAACCGACGAGGTGTTGCGTGATCCGGAACAGATGAAGTTGTCTTGTTGTAGAATCGGGAAGCAGAAGGTATCGGAGGAGGCATACGCGGAAGCATGGATAGAAGTCGGATTTGTCACTATCAAGTCTGTGCACATAATAGGATGGGTGAATCGTTGCTGGTGCAACACGCGTAACATGGAATCGATGAGACTGCTTGCAATACGAAGGTTACATTGATCAGAGGGATCCGGCAAGGTGTCAGGAGACTTAATAGGAGCGAGTCCCGTGAGGATCGTAACATCGGCAAGGCCGGAGTACGCTAGAGCATACTGAAAACCCCGATGATGTGGCAAAGAGTTTTAAGTACTAAAGATGAATGGAACGGTCCGCTGTTGCACGTTATCCGTTGTCTGTCTCGTTTCCTTCCTGTTGGTGTTTTGTCTTCCTTCGTCTTCTTTCTCTTTATGTTATTATTATTTTTTGGTTTTGAATAACTGGACCCGTGAGCAAATCGAACGGAATCGCAGGTGGATTCACGAATGTTGAAAGGAAGAAAAGTAATCGGATCCAGATCATGGAACTGAAGAGGTACGTCCCGATCGTTCGTCGGTGCGTAATTGGCAGGAATCGCTCGTGAAGAAAACTTTTGATGATGGACCTGAATGAAAAGAGTTGATAGAGAAGAGGGAATCATGCGAGGAGTAATGATTCCAGGCTCGGGTAGTAGATTCCTAAATCGGAAGCAGAACCCTTCGCGGTCTGGAGTGGCTTCATATAAGAAAGGATGGAGAATTTTGAGTAAGCGATAGTTCTAACGAAGCATACAGAATCCTACAAATCCTAGATTCCTAGAAGAAACGGTCGGAGGGACCGGTGAAGGCGTGAAGGAAAATGCAGCCGTAGCTGATTGATCATGGTACGGAGATGGTAGTGGAGAAGGAGCCGCTTCATAAAGTTGTTGCATAGTTGAAGGAGACGGAGATTACGAGTGGGAATGAGAAACGTGAGGGGAACGGAGACATAACGTCGCCGGGGCTCCATGGAGACGCCTGGTGCAGGAGCGGCCGCAATAAAAGAAACGCCATGGGGGTGAAGACGGAAGGGGTGACAGCCAAGGAAGCTGTGTTTGGGGAGTCGATAGTTCATCATGAGCACTTGGTATCGAGAGCGTAAAATATCTAAGTCATTAGATACAATTCTACTCACTTTGGCATGTGAATCTTCTGGAATAGGAATCGTCTGGCTGCTTAAAAACGACCTGAAGTCGTACCAATGGCCGTCTTGATGTGGTAACCGAAGAACTGAAGAGGTAAAGAACAGAGAGGAATTAGAAGTTAGCGATTGGCATGAGGAATCAGTAAAGGCGTCGGGACTCGTGTGGAACCTGACAGCTTGGATTGAAGACTTGGAACAACCGTGAGGAACATCCTACTCTGCCTTTCGGAGAGTCGGTAATCGGTGACAAATTGTGCATGTAGGACTGACGGAGGAACCAGCTTGCAAGAATCCCTGAAGAAAGGGTGAAAGTTTATGGTGATACTGAGGAGTGTCTCCCAGGTGGCGTATTGCCATGGGGAATCGGCGACAAGTCTTCTGTGCAGGAACGGTAGCGTGTAGAAGCAGAGGAATCGGCCACAGGTTCTGGCTGGAGATGACGGACCAGGGTCTCCTCCTTGTGGATCGGCGTGATTCTGGGAATAAGCGGGAGAGGTGGCCTAGACATTCGACGCGGAGAGCGAGGACGAAGGGGCAGGAAATCGGTGCGATACCGGACTGTTGTCCGAAGAACCGAAGGTTCATGGTTCAAAGCAGAGAAGGTCCGAGGGTTAAGAAGGAACCGTGTCGGGGAACACTCTGACGGAGATGGCGGCCTGGACGCGCCTGGAAAACAACAATCGACAGGGCTCACTAAAGAAACGCAAAACTGGCATTAAAATCGTGGGAAAGGAACCGGTAATCGCAAACCCGCTCGTGTAAAGAATCTCGGAGGAGGACTGAATGATCCTCCCAATGGCGTTGAAGCAACAGGTGAAGGGAGGATCGGCCATAGAAGGCGTTGATGAGGCCCGAACCGGTGGAACTTCCCACAAGAAGGAAACTACTGGAGAAGCTTAGGAAAAATGTAGTAAGGTGGCTGAAGTGGCAGGCGAATCGCCGTAACGCGTGACTGCTCGTTACGCTTGGAAACAAGATGTGGTGTTTGTGAGATGCGGATCGAGGCAGCAAGCGAATCGGGTAAAGCAAAGGTAGTGGAATGCGTAGCGGTCTCATCTGAAGCAGGCTCGGGTAAGGTAATCGGATCCCCCCTCCCCCCCGAACCCCGACGAGTCCGCACCAGCAAGGATCGGTAAATCCATGAAGAGCTCCAGGAACAACCTGGTTGACGCAATTGCCCTAGGAAGAAATGCTGGGAATCGCTGCGATCCGCTTATATAGGCGATTCCAGTTCCTGTCATGCGCAGTAGGTTACGAGCCCGGCAAGGAAGCCAACTTTCAAGCTAGGGATTTTTATTGTTTTTAATGCCGACGAAAATGAACATTACCTGTTTTTTTTTATTTAGAAGACCTCATCAAACATGGCGGTGGGCCAAGGGTAACGATCACCTGCGCCACGAGCCGGCTGCTAAGGGTAAGGAACCCCCTGAACCGAATGCCATCCAATAAGTAACGACGAGAGCACTGAGAGACATGAGGGAGTGATGAAGCAGCACAGCAAGCAGGACCGGATCAGGCGCAGATGCGTGGAATGAGGCAGACCTCGCGCCGGGAAATCAGAGTTCGGAGGAGGAGTCACTCCAAAAAGCGTAGAGGATCTACGAAGCGGATCGGCTGTAGAGGAACTGAGGATAGGAATCGGTCAATCCGGAAGAAGCGGACCAAGAAGGTAGGACCGAGAGTCAGTAACGGTGGAGATGCCTTTTCTTGAAAGGCAGAGAACAGTACAGTTAGAGTTGTAGACACGTCGGTTCGGTGAAGGAAGGAGTAGGGGTGACAGAGGTTGGTTGCAGAAAAATGGAACCGCGAGGAGCTGGATACTATTGAAAGGATGGCAATCGTATTATAGGCTAAGAAATATAAGGAACAAAGGTTGAAGAAAACTTAATTCATTACCTGGGATGATGCCAGCTGCTATCCAGATGGATTCTGAGAAGCAGGAGACAGGATGCTGATGGTCGGCTGGGATCAGAATCGGAAAGCGAGGAACGGTCCACGGCTGGAATAACGAGGAAGCTGGGGTCATTCAAGCAGGATGCAAACCACATCATGCAGTAAGAAAGTTCAAGGCATGAAGAAAAGGGAGTTCGTAGGATCCTAGGCGGCAAGTAGATCATGGAAGAGCACTTGATAAAGAGACAGAAACTATCGCGAGTTCTGGTCGTAAGATAGCCGAATTGTAAGCAGTAACACGCTTTTTTTTTTAAGGAAAATTACTGACTATATTGTTCGTTGTAGTACACAAGGCATATATTAGTAGTACTGTTATTATTTTATGTTTTTTTGGAGTTCAAGGTCCAAAAAATGAGAAGCGAGGAACCGACGTCACAGTAGGCAAGGAGGAGAAAGGGATTGCGTAAGGGTAGAACTTCGGAAAAGCAAAACCTGTAAATCAGGAAATATGGTGATTGACGACGGGTCAGGGATCCGTCAAATTAGCAGGTAGCTTGCGAAGTGGGAGGTCGGTTCCTCACGGCACAGGGAGTAGACGTTTCCAAATGCTGAAGGAGGGAATAATGTTACTAGGGAAGCGCATGAAAACCGAGGGCGAATCCCCTTGCCCTGCATCGACACGGAGCACAAGGAAGTTCACGGGTGACGGTGTCCGAATGGTGGCTGATGCCAGGGAAAACTAGTAAGAATTCAGCGGCGTCATCATACTGCCAAACGCTGTATAACGAGAGGCCGTGGAAAGCATCAGAATTAAAAGCAGTGTTTCAGGAATCAACGATCCTAGGGTCAAAGACAGGAGACCGAGAACCAGATGCTGGCAAGGCAGGATCAGGAACCGGGGGTGTTACGGAATGAGGAACCGGGGGCAAAGAAAGGATCAGTGATTTCGGTAACAGGTGATTCCTGTGATCCGGAAGCCGAAGTAGAGGATGGAGTTGTTGCTGGATGCCAGGGCGGCTTGGGGAAAATTCCAGCAGAGCGGGTTTTAATAGGAACAGAGGACCGGGAATGCTGCGAAGTGGAGGATAAGTGTCCGTGGGGGAACCGGCGAGTGTGGAAACGTGCGCTGTGCCGAGATCGCCAGGAAGAGTCGGAGGACAGTTAGCATAGCACCCGGACTCTAGCCAGAAGGAGGTCGTTTGTTGCATTGAGTGAAGTTACTTGGGATTGTAAACGCACGGTCTCGGCAGCCAAGGAAGCGTCTACGTTGCAAAAATTGAATAGTGGTTTATTGCTCATGTAGACGACTTTTTAGAACGTCGGAAGATGCTCAATGGTCCTCCAACTCTATGGTAAAGGTGCGGGCCGTAGCTACCAGGAAGGAAATGTTACCGTCGAGGTTCTTAAAAAATTGTTGGGAAAGATTAAGGCCATATACAATTGCGGCTCAGAGAACTGACGCTGAAGGAAAGGGCAGATTAACGGCTGGAGGTAAACTGGTTGATGCTGATGCGGGATGGATAGTCGGAGCGGAACTGAAGGAGAGACTGAAGGATGCACAGGAACCACAGATAGCGAGGATGTAACAAGCACTGGGGTATCTGACATCAAGGTCACTGGTGGAACCGTAGAGGGTGGCCCATCCAAAGCACTTATGCTGATTGCCGATGGCGGATCGGGAATAAGGAGAGGAGCACTAGGAAGAGGTTGTTGCGAAGGACGAAGAATTTTGCCTCTATTCTTTACAGATAGTCCAGAATTTTTTTTTCATTTTTTCTTGGGATGGAGAAAGAACCAAACGTTTCTTGAGAGCAGCGGACGAGGGAACTGTTGAAGTAACCGCCAGAACCGGAGGAGAACCGCGAGATGAGGTTAACTTCTCAGGATTCTTCTTCGATGGTAGAGCGGAGCATGAATCCAATCGAGAAGAGGAGTGTCCCGACTGAGTTGACGCTAGTTGGGTATTTCATCATTGAAGTGGTTGCCGGGAAAGAAGTTGGTGTTTGGCGATCATACGCCATTTGTCCGGGGAAATGGTGATACACGTGCTGCATTTGACGTTCTACCAGTCGAAGACCTATGGTACTGACAGCACGGATGCGGGTAAAAATGTACCTTACCACTAACGAAGCTGAGACAACTACAGCGGACAGGACGAACGTCAGCTGGAGAGTTGCATGATGATCTAATGTAGTTGTAGCAGAGCAGATGTGGACGGCGAACACAGGGCGCACGATGCAAGTGAAAAGATTCAAAGATCCTGCCAAGAGTAACGGTTTAAGAAGCATAGATGTCACACAGAGAAGAGGACAGGAGCGAGAGAATGAGGAGCCCCCTGGTGTGGTGAAAGGGAATCGAATGCAAGCGGATCGAAGCGCTGAACCGGAGAGCGCGGAATAGCATGGTTGGTGACAACTGATACATCCTATCATAGAGGCGGACAATGGAGTGTTCTTGAGAACGGAGATGGAGATCGAGGCATGGAACCGTAGGATGGTGTGGACGGATGTCCTTATTGGGTGTATACTGACCCCTTCCCCCCCCTTTTTTTTGAGCAGGTCGTGATGGCAGCGGAGAAGAGGTCAGATCAGAAAGGACAACGGCGCACCGGCAAAGGAGAATCTGACTACAACGGTGGGACCGGACGGCGATAGAAGGGGAGCAGAAGGATAAAAGGAAGACATGATGGTTGCTGAGTGACGGTTTAGGGAGACGTTGCAACTTCCAGTAGTCATGTCGGCGTATACATGAAATGTTAAATGTCCGTATTCCAATAACCAATGGTGCAGAGGACCGCATGACTGTGCTGTGAAGTGGTGTATTGTCAGACGAACATGAGTGTGGGTTTAACGGTAGTCATGTATTCGTTGTCTGTCCTTTTGGCCTGTCTTCGTACATTTCAGTTACTTTATTTTACTCCATTATTTATTATTATTTTTTTTTACATAACAACAGGAAGAAGACAAGGAATGGTGGATCGCGCAGAGCTGTGCGGGATACAAAGGACAGGGAACAGTTTTGAAGTAAAAGTTAGAGGTGATGGCTTGAAGGCATACTGCTGGAAGGATCAGGAACCGGAGACGACACATGGGTTGACGAGGTGGTCCCCTCCGGGAACGAGGGGGGTAAGAACTGAGGTACAGGAGACGATTCGCCGGAATGTAGGAGAAAGAGAGGGGTTCGGCTTGCTGCTTGGACCCGGGGAGCGAGGTGAGTCATCATGTTGATGCAGGCGCCAAATACCAGGAATCGGAATCGTGAGTCCCGTGACGACAGCTGGGGACCGTGGAACCAAGGATAGGAAGTCCGCCGAACACTTCCACGGAGTGCGCGGAACCTCACTTGAAGCAAAAGTGTCTTCGTTGCGGCAGAAGAGACAACGAGAAGTCGGAACAGTGCATCGAAGAGTCGGGTGGAATCGACGCATTGGTGGCCAAAACTGGAAGCGGAAAACAGCATCTAACTGGCAGGGCCACTCGATCGCAAGAGGTGGATACGTAAATTGAAGCCGCAACTTCAGGCGGTGGGGACGAGGAATGCTGTAACCGTGGAAACGTGATCTGGAGTCAAGATGCGTCCTGTAGGCCAGAAGACGGTGGAGCGGTAGTCTGCGTAGAAGAATGAACCGCAGACCGGGCGGACCCGGAGTCTCAGAAAGATGTTAGATTCCATGAGGCGATACAACAAGCCCGAGATGACCTGTGGACTGGAGACCGTAGTCGGAGATGAGAAGAAGCGGCACGCATTGGCTTGGAAAGTAGTTGCCGGCCAAAACGTTGAGGCGGTGCGGCTTGAGATAGCCGATGAGCACGAGTCCATTTTGGTAGGGAAGAGGACACCGATACCAAAGGTTAATCAGGAACCGAGCTGGAAGGTGGCTGCGTGACAGGTCGCGTATGGGAAGAGTGAAGTTCAGCTGCGTCCGGAGAGGAACGGTCCGCTGACGGGACTGTGGAAGAGGTGTGAAGTGAATCCATAGCAGATCGTGGAACCGAAGACACAAGAGAAAGGGAAAAGCTGGAAAAGACCCACGAGCGGTGGTGCCCTAGGAAGAAATATGACTGACGATCCGCTCCAATCACTTATATAGGAGGCATGCGCCCGCGTATGCGCAGAAGGGGAGCCACGAGCCTAGCAGGGAAGCAAATTTCTTTGCTAGGGATTAGAGCTCCTATTAGGAGAAACTGCTAAATAAAAGACAGGTAATGTAAATTTCGTCAGCATTAAAAAGGACATTTTGCTGGACCCCCAGCAAAATTGTGGCTGTGGAGAGAGCTGTCTTGTGAAAGCATGTGTCGGTCGTGAGGTGGATAGACCTGATCCCTTACGGCCGCGTGGTGGTGTGGTGGGCCGGGGAGTTGCGAGCGATACGAGGCCAGTGAGTCGTTATAGCCGTCATACGGGCGTACGACGTGGTGGAGTCGGGCGAAAGGGCTTGACCGGGCCCATTGGTGTGAGGGTCGTGTGGGAAAGCTTAAACGTTGGCTGCCGAATGTAAGCCACAGTTAAGGAAGTGGTGGCCGCCAATTGGAACGGTAGGTAGGGTGAATGACACAAGCGGACGTGGAGTGCGTTAAACGGGACGATAGTTTATGGTTGTATGGTCGGGATCCGAGCTAAGAGATACCAGGCGCTAAGCACCGACAGGCGGCAGGGCCATCGGCAGTGCAACGACGTGTCGTGGGTGCGGAAGCTCCTCGTGGAGTCAGTGTATAGCCGGCGTACAAGGTGGCCGTTGGCGTGAGAGATTGACAGCTCTGTCGCCCGTCGCCTATCCTGCAGATCCGGATTGCGGCAGGATGCCAGGCCGTAAGCGCTGGCAAGCGGCAGGGGCCACCGGTAGCGCCACGACGTGTTGTGGGAGCAGAACCAACCCTTCGTGAAGCTGGCGACAGACGGCATCCGAGGTGGTCGTTCATGCGAGAACATGATAGGCCTGTCGTTGGCCAAGTTTCGTGAAAAGGACGAGAACCGATGTCTTCAGGCCTGGTATGGGTCGAGGATAGGTTCGGGCTCCGCCAGTGAGCCGCTTGTTTCGGTGAGGACATGAACAAAATAATGTGAACGGACAACACAATCGTGGATGTAGTTAATGACATGAGTCAATGACGGAATTTCAGGGAGCTTGGAGGCTGCCGTGAGTTGAACTCGGTGGAGCTGGGGCTTCCCGGTTTAGCGGGAGGCCGGACGACACGAACATGGTGTGCTGGGTGAGTGGTGGTGATGACGCTGAGAAACTTGGGCAGAATGTCGCCAAGGAAGATGGGGGGTTCGAGCGGGGCAATTTACAGCCGTCGGAATGACGTGGACGTCAAGAGTCGGCAGTTGATGCCAGATTCGGGTGACAAGGGGATGTCGGCCGTGCGACAGGGTGCAAGGCATGTGTCGTTAGACAGGGAGTGCGTCGGGGACAGCAAAGGGTTGTTGTCTGAGAAGAATTCAAATCATCAGCGGACGTGCGAGTTGGGGTGGTCCGACGTGAGGAAGACATGGCGTTGACGGGGCACGGCGAATGACGGGTGGTTGTCGTCGTCGGCAGACTCGGGTTGACAGTCGAGGAATCACCGGACATGAGACGGTAGGCAACGAACGGAAGGCCGAGCAAAGGTACGACAGGAGGATTGGACAGAAAAAGTGTCGTCAGGACTGTCGTGCCGTGAAGAGGACCGAAAAAGAATGTCGGTTTGGGTGTGGAATGATCCCTGGAAACAACGGGAGGGAGCAACGGCGACTTCATTTCCCTTGGTGAGATTTTTTTTTAGGCCAGGGGGGGGCTTTAGGGTGACGAAGCAGCCGTCATCGATGGTGGCTGAGGCAAGGAGACGACAAGCTCAGGCAGCTTCCACTCGTAAGGTAGCATCGATGGGACAATAATGCAAAAAATTGACAGGTATTGTATTTAAGTAGCATAAAGAAAGCAGTCCAGTACGGTTTCTTCGCCGGTTTTGAAAGGTGGTCCGAGTCGTCGGATGTGTCGTCCGGAAATGAATTTTCCTTCACTACGTTGGAGGGGGGGGGGCAAGCGTCGCCGTAAGCGATGTTTTGATTTCTGCTTGAGACGTGGGGTGGTCATGGGCTAGACAAGCAGCAAGCGATGGCGTGACACTCACCTCAAAACATGAGTTGAGGTCCAGACTCGCACCAAGCCAACAATTCACGTTCCTAGAAGCAGACTTCGACCTGACAAGACCCAACATCCGACCCTCACTACAGAGAATAGAAGATATCATCAATCACATCGACAAATTCCATCAAAAGAAAGGCCATTCCATAACGGACCTGAACTCCCTCAGCAGCAAAATAGATTCCATGGCGAACCTAATACCACACTGCCGTTGGATGTTGCGCCCCTTCCACCATTACAGACTAGACGTCTGGGGCTCAAACCCACATCCATACAAACGCCTTCAAATAGCCAAAGACTTCCCTTGGGAATCCCTCCTGTGGTGGTCGGAAATCCACAACCTATTGGACACAGTACTTCTACACGACCCTACCCAGACCTCATACTCCTGACCGACGCCTCAACACACGGCTAGGGGGCCCACATCGAACACATGGAAGTATCCGGAACCTGGGAGCCAAACACAGACCATATCAACATACTGGAAATAAAAGCCATACTCAATGCCCTATTGTACTTCAAGACAACCATTCGGGGGAAAACCATCCAAATCCAAGCGGACAACACGACTGCTGTTGCCTACATAAGGAACGGAGGTGGAACTCGATCACGAAACCTACACGAGATAACATCCCAAATCTTCAACCTTTGTATACGTTTAAACACAACGATCCTCCCACTTCACATACCAGGAGACAGGAACGTGATTGCAGATTCACTCTCACGGAAGAATCCACCAACAGGAGAATGGACTAAAGAGTTCCATCTGCGAATCACTTTTCAACATATGGGGAACTCCTATGATGGACCTATTCCTAATGAGGCACAATGCCAGACTTCCCCTATTCACCAGCCCAGTACTGGACCAGAAATCAGTTGCAATAGACGCCCTAACGTTCAACTGGGAGAACCTTTACGTCTACCTATTCCCTCCCTTCAAACTCCTGCCCGAAGTCCTGCAAAAGATACACCGCACCAACGCGTATTCCTACTGATAGCACCATTCTGGCCAGCAGCTCAGTGGATCCCACTCCTCCTCCCTCTACTAATGGACGACCCAAGAATACTCCCACTCATTCCGGACCTTCTGACATAACAGAAAGGCACAATTTCACCAAAACCTAGAATTGCTACAGCTTCACGCATGGCTACCACCAGACTCCTCAAAAAGGCAGGAATTCATGAGGAAGAAGCCACCAGAATTGCATCTGCCTCTATCAGAGCTTCATCGAACAGGATCTATGACAGTCATTGGAAAAAATGGTTTCATTGGTGTAACAGAAGGAAAGTCATTCCAATCAATCCCCCTACAGCCGAATTCTTAAAGTTCTTAAACATCACGTTCAAGGAAGGCCTCAAAGGATCCACCATCATTGTCTACCGATCAGCAATCAACACGGTATTCAAGGCAGCAGGAAGCACCCATCTCCTCACAGACTACAGAGTCTCATCTTTAATCAAGTAATTCGAGATTGAAAGACCAGCAATAAAACAAAAATTCCCAAAGTGGGACCTCTCCATCGTCCTGAGCTCCCTCCTAAAAGACCCATATGAGCCAATGCTAAACAGCCCAAAGGCAATCTTAACAAGGAAAACGGTTTTCCGCGTCTTCCTTGCGTCCAGCCTAAGATGCTACGAAATCCAAGCCCTGTTAGCAGACCCCGCATTCCGAGTCATTGCCACGGATAATACGTACATCACATTAACCCCCAGAGCCGATTTCCGTGCCAAAACACAGAGACCTTGCGAACCAACAAAACCCATCACAATTTCAGCACTAACAAACATTGTGGGTCAAGAGCCTGAATGTCACCTTTGTCCAGTAAGAGCACTCCGCTTCTATCTCTCCAGGACGACCAATGAAGGCATTTGCAAAGGCAGAACACAACTCTTCCTCCCATTCGAAAGGAACTTTGGGGAAACCTCAGCAGTCACCATTGCAAAGAGGATACGCACGAGTTGAGAGCACTCTCCACCTCCTGGGCATTCCACATCTCAAGACATCCTCCTGGCGAAGCACCTCCGTCTTCACAAGCCACTACTTTCGAGAGACAACGAAGCAAGCCGCTACATCGTCTGGGCCCCATCATAGCTGCCAGATGTGTAATCCAGCCCCCTTAAGCACACAGAATACGAAGACGGAAGCAAGACCTCATGTCTAAAAACAACGGTCCTTTTCAGGGCCGCCAATGCCCACGAAAGAGACCAATTTCCTGTTTGACATGTTTCCTGAATAAAGTGCGAAGTTGAAACAACTTTTTGGGGGAAACAGCCGGCTCATAACCCCGGGTACCCGTCAGGCCGGTGCCCGCTACCAAAGTCTGACATTAACAGGTTATGGATTTTCCAATTTTGGTAATTTTGCTGGCCCCCAGCCAAGCTGGCTAAAAATTGTTTCTATTGTTAGGAAAATACATAACCATACCCACCCTGCCTCCCGTCTCGAGTCACCGCCTGACAAAATGAGAGGTAAAAATGATGAAGAACGAATGCGCCACGGCGCTTTATATACGGAGGACCTGCGCAGAAGGGATGCGCAGTGGGTTACGACGCCGGTGGCTGCGCAGCACCGAAAAACCTCTAGGGAAACGGCAACGTTCGGGGAGCTTATGCAAAAATTAACAGGTTATGTATTTTCCTAACAATAGAAACAATTTTTAGCCGGCCTAAAGGCAATCTAAATGCCGAGAGCGTGGCATTTCATTTTCCTCCAGAGGTGTCTACATGCCATCGCGCTCCGTGGTTCCCCGCCTGTCGGACGGAATTTGGATTCAACACCGAAGAAGGATTCAAATTTGCATTCAACCGCTTGCAAAGCTACCGCTTCGTCTGCCGTTCTCCTGCTCTTACTAATCTGGGCCTCCGCCCTCGACCTCGCTGCTGTCGGCCCACCCCGGGTGACACCACAGGATGTCGCCTCTTCTTCCGGGACAGCGGACACTGCCTACTGCCCCTCTGGACCTGTCGGCCCTACGGAACGATCCCCAAGCCGTCAAGGACAACTATCGAGAAGCTAAAATAAATCTTCGCCGAGCGTCACTTCCACTCGCTCTCCGGACCGTAATTCTCCATTAGACCTGTCGTCCAATCTTTCCCGCATAGGCTTCAGTGTCGCACGCTGCGTAGTCCGAGACACCGTCCACGACTCCGTGCGATTCCTACAAGACAACCCGATGCCACCGACGCCGTGTTCATCATCGATCCGGAAAGCCCGTACTCAAGACTGGGTCGCATCCACTTCCAGCGACGATGGGCACAAACGTGTCGCGTCTTCCCCTTCGACTACCGCCATCAAGCGAAGACCGCACGACACCCCTCTGTCGCTTCTTTTCCCGGACAACACAACCGACGACACATCTCTGTCGCTCGGGGCACGCACGGCTCATCACCGCCGCCACACGCCTCGACGGAGCGCTAGCCCTCCCGGCCGCCTCCCGCACCAGATTCACGGATGTGACTTGTTGCAGGTAACCCGTCTTACTCCCGTTTTCAATTACGTTGTTTTCCGGAAATGGTTGGATTTACTACTGAGTTTTGATTACACGCTGTCATCACATTCAAGTTTGCAAACGACGGGATCAAGACTCAAGGCCTCGTTCGGGTAAGGAACCAACACTATTCCTGTTTTCCACAGCCTATCAGCCAACAGTTTTCAATCCA
>JAHWFP010039662.1:9661-22977 GCA_023313725.1 Lithobius niger | reverse complement strand
TCTCATTACTTCGCATTACTTCTCATTACTTCGCATTACTTCTCATCACTTCGCATTACTTCTCATTACTTCGCATTACTTCTCATCACTTCGCATTACTTCTCATCACTCCGCATTACTTCTCATTACTTTTCATTACCAGATTTCTTGCTCCTTGTAGAAGAAAAGTTCAGAATTGAGCTGTTTCAATATGATGTGCTGCACATGACATAAGGCCCCATGATTTAGTTAAAAACAATTACATTTAATTTTTAAAACAATATTTCGATTATTGGTAGTACTGCCTTTTTCTGCTATAGTTTTTTTCTTTTAAACTTTCCATTGACAAGTTCACTATGTGGCACCGTTTTAAAATGAGGGCAGCACTTGCTGTTAAACGCTTTCCCTTGCTCTTGAAACGTTTCCTGCCTCTCCTCCTTCCAGTTGTCGTCGACAGAATGAAAAACGAAATTGGAGCATTAGCGCTGTGGGCCAGTAACCCTTTGTTTCATATTTACTTGCCATGACCAGATCGTAATAGCTACTAGTTTATTTCCGACAGAGATCGTCACATTTGGAGGAACTGTTTTAAACTTCCTAAAGTTTGGGCACGGGCATGTACACATGCCCACATCCTTGCAATTTAATAAGGTACATTGGACTATAATTAAAGGCTCTAGTTTCGGAAGCAGAGTTCACTTCCGAAACCGTTTGAATATTTTAAATGTGGTTAAAGGATGCGGAGTTTTGTATTTTGAAGTGTATACTGCATGCCGAATTCCGTAATCCGACGTAGACCATAGACATAAAATCAGCAGTGTATGAATTGGATTGTTTTGAGTGTTGGGCTGTTTTGAGTATTGGGATGCTTTGAGTGTCGAGTGATATAAAGTGTTGAACTGTTTTGAGACCCGGCTTCTGGGTAGAACGATTCCAGCGCTGAAATACAGTGCAACAGGAACCAAGCTCATGCGTTAACCCATTGAGTCGGGAATTTATCTTAAAGACGATAAAACAAGATAAGATAAGATAAGACGAGATCGATATAATTTATTACCATACAAAATGGCGGAGGAAAATCAGAAGGGTTATCAACCACTAACACCTGTCCTAAGTAATAGGCTGTTTTAGTAGGCCTGCCTGAGTATTCGAGCCACCATTCATTTATTATTTTTATTATTATTATTTTTTTTTTTGGAAGACAACAACGGCAAGGCCGGCATTACACTTGACAAACATCTTTTAGTAAATCAAATCTTTTGTCAAATACAGGAAGAAGGGCCTAAATATGATAAAAGAACCTTTGAGAACTTTTGCCTCCCATACAAATACTCAACTGTTAGAGCGTGGAGACCGGGTGCGCAATTGGGGTCCGGGCTGTGTCAGGCCAGGGATCGCTGATTGAGTGAGCGAAGCGAACGAAAATCAGCGTTCGTTAGCCAATATGTGTAAAAATCAAATTGGTCGGGTTTCCTTTTTTGGGTGGATTTCCGTCGAACACCAACCGTGTTTAGCACGGGCTTCCTCTATTGAGGTCACCCCTGACTACATGGCACGGCCTGATCATATAAAAAAGGTTAGGAGGTTCCAGTGCAGAACAAATGTTTTAGCCACTTCTTTTTCCCCCAAAACTATCCGGGACTGGAATGAGCTAACAGGTGAAACTGTACAAAATCAGAACTTTATTGCTTTCAAAAAAAGCTTAGTTGCTCACCATTCTTGTATACTCTGCAGCCACACTAATACTTAGTTTTAAGACTTATTCTTTTTTTTCTTTTTTGATAAATTTGATGTCGTTATAATGCTACGACTAAGTTAAATAAATAAATAAATAAATAAAATCACAAGATAAAGAGTTAAAAGCAAACAGTTTGTTAACTCTTGGCCTGGTAATTTAGTGCTTATTTATTGACTGGCAGGGACTTTTCCAGGGTCCCCTTTTTATTCACCAACCAGAACTGTTTATTCTGTTTCTCTCCCACCGCTCAGCCCCCGCAACCACCACCAACATAGGTTTTTGTCTTTTCTCTTTCTTTAGTAGATTTTTCCGCATTTTAGTGCGTTCAGATCTGGAATGCGTATTTTTTTAATGGATATTTCAAATTGCAATTTTTGGTTGACAACAAAATTAGTTTATGTCGTTTTAAGCTTACTTTATTCACTCGATACATGAAACCACCACTTGATGTTTTTTTTTTAATGTTTGCCAAATACCAAGATCATTTTTCTTTTCATTTGGGTGCATACGATCTAATCTCCATCAGTTTGATTACTTTCCGTTACTAATCGCTTATGTAAACGATATGATTACTTAGAATTAGAAAGCAGCATCGATACCATGTTTCGCTAATTTTTTTTCACTCCTGATATTTGATACCTACTAACGAAAAGGCGAAAGTGGGCGAGAGGTCCAGACTGAGTTTGGGAATTCAAGCCAGAACTTTAGGTTTGTGACCGAAAGAAAATGGCCTACTTTGGGCCTAGCCAGGGAAGCTACCCTAACTAAGGGTTCGTAAAAACAGGCCTACTGATGGCTTAGGTCAAAATTCCTCTAACAGACCTAGCAGGGGACCAGGAGACCAACCGGGTGGCTTGCCTGAAGGCTAACTGACTAACTGGCTAACTGCCTCCTTTGCTTAAATACGTTTTGGTTACCTTTGACAACCACGAAATAACAAGGGTATTATGGGAAATCGGAACTTCTAGAAGGTTTCAGAGCAGGAACCGGAATTGAAAAGACATGTTCATTCATAATGTAAGAGTCTTCAGATATAAGATCTAAATGGCCATAGGCCCCAGTAAACATTAGCGACATACAAGATTTGAAACACCTACAGATTTTGTTTAAATTATTTTCGATTATTATTGGATTTCATCCACGTGGTTTTAGCTTTCGTCCATTTTTTGTATTGTGATAAAGATCTAATTGGACGAAAAAACGGACGGAGAGGGATAATTTTGCTTAGAAATACCTAGGAATGAGGTGTGGGCATGTTTATCTTGTCCTCGACTTGAGCCGGCTCTAATAATGTTAACTGATCTCCCTTCAAGAATTTCATGTTAGTCCATAACGCTTACGGGCGCAGTTATCGAACGCAATACGTGTCGTTAAAATCTATAAGGATCCGGCTTATATTTATAATCTGGAAGGGAAGTGGGGAGGAAATGGCGGTGGGGGGGAGATATCATGGTTTTCTCGCGTCCTCTCGAGAGCGGGGGGTGGGGGGGGGGTGGCGAAGAGGCAATGCATTTAGGCCCCGTCAAGGAGGTAGTCACATACACATAAAAAAACAGATCAAACTACAGGAAAAATACATTCCGTGCTTCAAAAGTTGCACTTTCAGCGTCATGTTTTCTAAAAAAAAATTGTTAAACGTCTTCGCAACTTCCCCTCCCCCTCCCGTTCCGAGACCCCATAAAATAAATCTTTACAAGTTTTGAATTTGTCAATTTTGTTGCAAACTGTTGGCTAGTTTCTCCAAAACACGTTCTAAAGAAGCCAATCTCCTGGGAGGACCCTTCATATTAATAACACTAGCTGGAAAGCCAAATGGGCTGGATTAGTGATAAATAAACCGAAAAGGGTTTGCCTCTGCTTTCTTCATTATTTAAATTGCTAAATGTTAACTGTGTTTTTAGGAACGGACATGTTGCCACGGACATCAACTGAGCACTCATAAAATCAAAAGGAATCGTACTGCTATGTGTCGCAGTACAAAGAAGTTATAGAACACGTCTTTGAACGTTTTCAACTACACATTTCAATCAACCTTGGCCTTTCTGAAAAACGTGGAAACTTTATATACAATCGGGAACTTGACGATGCGAACTGCTTCTAACTTAATTTGGCTACATGATGTCATCTACAGGTGGCTGGGGAAGACGGGGAGAGCTGGGGAGGGGGTGGCCGAAACCAATACACGTTGAAAAAATATCTCTAGGAAAAATACCCCGGAAGCAATACCTCTAGAAAAAGTACCCCTTGGAAACCGCGGGAAAAAATACATCGGTATTTCTAATTTCTATCGTGACGGAATTTTTGATTAGTTGCGGTTTCTGGTACAGTGCGGTGCAGATAGCCGGAGCGAGCGAGGCAGGAACCCCGTACCTCTCCTTTAAAATGGACATCTACAAGATGGGCATAAAGTAGGTTGCCAGGCGCTCCGTGAGCTTTGTGGGGGGGGGGGGGGGGGGGGGCGGGGCCCACAGGGTTCACCGGGTTGTGGGTGGGGCTAAAATGGGGGGGGGGACGAGGGCTAAGCTTTGGAGGGGGGGAGCCCCCCCCCTTCCCCCGAGTTAAGCGAGAAACCACAGCCCAGTGGTTAGCTTCCTCGTCTCCAAACCAAGAGAATGACGGTTCCAATCCAACGATTGATCATATGGTATACTTAAAAAAAAAACGGGTTCGGTTCTGAAGAGGATAATGTGTAGTCAATCACGCGAATGTATACAGTACTGCCGCCTTTTTGAAGGGGTGTTTTTCCAAGAAGCTACTTTTCCAAGGGTATTTTACACTTGCTGCAGGAATGTGCACCAAGAGGCATAAGAAAAAGGACCTAGATAGGGGACGAGGGAGGAAGGTGTTCAAAGGTCCTACTTTGGACCTAGCCAGGGAAGCTACCCTAACTAAGGTTTCGTAAAAACAGGCCTACTGATGGCTTAGGTCAAAATTCCTCTAACTAACAGACCTAGCAGGGGACGAGGAGACCAACCGGGTGGCTTGCCTGAAGGCTAACTGACTAACTGGCTAACTGGCTCCTTTGCTTAAATACGTTTTGGTTACGTTTGACAACCACGAAATAACAAGGGTATTATGGGAAATCGGAACTTCTAGAAGGTTTCAGAGCAGGAACCGGAAATGAAAAGACATGTTCATTCATAATGTAAGAGTCTTCAGATATAAGACCTAAATGGCCATAGGCCCCAGTAAACATTAGCGACATACAAGATTTGCAACACCTACCATCCATCCTTAAATAATGACTGGTCGCTGGTCGCTTAACCTAGTAAAGTTCAAGATCAACTTACTCTACCAACGCGCTCGCACCGATTAGCTAAAATAAGAGCCGAAAAGCAACCTAGAAAATTTTTTTCTGCCCTACACCTGGAATTCGCTCTCTCGTTGTCCCATTTTGAAACTACAGGAGCGGCATGAAGGAGGAGTCTCCAACACAATTCCACCATTTTGTGCCACCTTTCGCACCGAGTCCTGGCCTCATGCTGCCAATTTTCGAACGAGTGTGCGTTATCACTTTTTCGGAAAACTTACGTTAAAAATTACGCTGTGATGGTTTTGACCTAATAAATATGTGTGAAAAATGTCCCCTGTGCTGTGATTGCATCAATTCGCAAGTACTGGTGTTTAAATGACCATAAAACGAATAAGTCATTTTCTTTCTCGATTCAAGGCCGACTGGAGTAGAAAGCCTCTAACGGCGCGTTTACGCAACGACTCGCTTTTGCATTCTCGCAGCTAGAATTTAATCGCTACAGAAAGAATTTCGTTACCATGGTAACAACGTAATCAGCACCGTTAATCGCCTATTAAACATCCAGGGGCTGTTAAAATTAATTCGATAATAAAAAGGGGGTGGGCCGCAACAAAGTTATTATTCGGCGCTTATGCGATCATTCACGTACGTGATCTGGGTCCGGTCTAGCATTAACGCAATGCCTTCATTTTCATTTTTTTTAGGAATTTAAGCTTATTAGTGGACTAGTTTATTTAGTTTGTTTTATGTATGAAGCTTTTTGTTAATTTTGATGTAGAGAAAAACACGATTTAAGTGTATAAAACATTGATTTCCTTGAATACATGAAGATTTTATTCAATTTCTAGCAGAAAAATTATGATCTAAAATGCTCAGGTCAGACTTAGTAAAATCTAAGTAATGTTGAAGTTACAGTCCCTTGCGGGGGGGGGGGCGGCCCCCGCGGGAGGAGGGTGCTGTAACTACGTAATTTTACGATTTCTGAGCTTCAAGCATTTCAAGGGGGTGGGCCGCAGCTTTGGCAGGGCTGTTAATAGGTGATTTACAGAACTATCTTAATCCGACATCGTTTGAATAAATGCTTGTATTGCAGTCTTATAATACGTGACATTAAGATAAAGAATTCTCCTGACGAAACAACATTCCCAGTCAATTATGAACTCACATTATTGACTGTTTTCGTTGTGAGCAGGCTGACCTAAAACCGCCACCATCTTGGATTTTATATTATTTCCAGCGTCCAGTTGCGAGAAGACAAAGACGAGTTGTTGCATGAACGCCCCGTAAGGGTGCGTTTACGCAGCGACAATTTTCTCGCTCGTTGGCTTTTACTTGGTTAATACTAAATCTGCTGCTGCTTCTCGCCTTTAGCGGCTTTCGAGCTGTCTATACGTAGTAACCATGGCAACGACGCAGAAGGTGATCATCTCCTCGCGACACGACATACGATGCATGCGGCATGACAGCGTTGATATATGATAAGTAAACTATTTTTACTTCAGTACAAAGCGTATGACTGATTTCTGAATGCCAGCATTAGACGGTTTGTTTTCGATTCGATAACCGCGAAATGCACGCCATGTTGGATATCGAATTCTCGCTGGTGCAACTAGTTATTCTACCGTTGTCCGATCGCTGCCAGAAGCTCATTTTTTTTGCACAAGAATAGCAAACTTTGGGAATAGCGTGAAATGATAGCAATGTTGAAGAAATGTTTAAAATTACTGTTGCACTTTGTGCTTTATAATACATTTAATTTATTATGTATTGCCGCATTCATTGAGTAGAAACTGAAAACTAATCGTAAATGAGTAGGGATTGACCAGCAAATAGCATTCGGCGAGCGAGTCTTTACCATAAATGCGCCCTTACCACGTGACTGGGCTAGTCCAATCAGACGGCCAAACAGCCGTTGTTCTCGTTCATCATTGGCTAAAGCCCAAACCAGACTGGCTGCTCGCGGCTGCACGCCGACGCACTATGGTGTAAAAAAGACTTCAATATTCGTCCTTAACGCAACACCAACCACACGATTGCTGCAATATTGACCTTGTAGGCACGTAGTCACGCATAGCTTCGCACGAAATTTTCTTCTGTCTGGAGAGGCCTTAACTCATGGTGACGTCACGGCAAACAGCCATTGCTCATGTTTTATTCACCAAATGACAGGTTGCAGCAAATATCGCCGTTTACGATCACCTGATTTCAACAAGCGAAGGAATGCGCAAAGAAATTTCTTTTTACACAAACAAACAAGCCAAGTGTCTCATTAATTATTGACTATAAAGTTCGTGTGTCCACGTGCACCAGAGAGCAAGCGGTCAAGGTTAACGATATCACTGTCACAAGATGGTGCCCATGTAGCCGTTCAAAATCTGCGTTTCAAAACGGTCAATGTATAGAAAAGAGCAACTGCAACGTCGTTAGGTTTAACTTTACCGCTACTTCCTGGTGAACGTGGGCGCACCAACTTTACACTCAATAACTAAGGAAGCACGTTTTTTGGCTTTTTTGTTGTGTAAAAAAGAAATTTATTTGTGTGTTCCTTCGACTATGTCCTCGTGTACCTGGAGGAAGCTGTAAAGATTATCGATGTTAATCTGTCACTAGGGTATTTTCTTTATATTCTACCGTGGCGCCATCTAGTGACAGAAATATCGTTAAGCTTTACAGATTGCTCCCAGGTGCACGAGGGCGTCCCAAATATTTACTCAATAAATAAGGGAGCACGAGGCTTGTTCGTTGTGTTTAAAGGTATTGCTTTGTGCGTTCCTTTGCTAGCTGGGAGAGAGAACTCAATAGGGTTAGATGGTGTCCATGTTAATTTCGTGGCAACCCGCTTTTAAGTAATGCTTTCGTAAAACAAGATTTTGGGGCCAGGAGCTAAAACCGGCTGCTTCTCTCCCATTCGGCCTTGCGAAAACGGTGGAATAGAAAGCGTGAGTTTCAACATGGATGCTCCCTGCTGAAGTTTATGTTGTGTGTATTCGCTCCTGATAGGCTTACTACTGTATGTTTGTACCAAACGGTGAGGTACAATGCCTTCCGAAGACACCAAACTAAAATCGCCCTACTGGAGACAGTTTGGCGCAATGCTTGATGTCGCACATGAGACGTGTTATTGTTACGTCAGTCATTCCAGTACCTTCCAAGGCTGCAATCAAAAATCGGAAAACTCAGTAGAGCGTTCCAAAGAGAGGAAATGACGTCACCTTCAACGCTACTGAAGAATTGTGGGAGAGCGAGGTAAGATCTTGTCGAATCCATTACTCGTATCGAAAGGGGATGTCACTTAAACACACACTTTTGGTATCCTCGGTTGCGATTGTTCACTGTATTTTGTGTACTGGAAGTAGGCTACCCAATTGTCTCCTGAAATGCAAGTTTATTTCGACATAGGTTCAGTAGTTTTGGGAGGAATTGATATACAGCTGTCACACGCGTAGCTTGGTGGAGGTTACTATGCCAACGCCAATACTGTTGGCTATCACTCTGCATCTCGCAGCTAGCTTCGCGATGACCTCTTTGAAAAAATTAAGCCTCATCTCCATGACGCAGAAGAGCATGAATGATGTTACACGGTGCCTGGTTAAACTGAAACATGTATGTAAACCTGCAATTATTTTGTTACAGTTATGACGAAAAGGAAGGAAAGAGTTAATGACGTCACGGAACTTGGCGTTCTCCGCGAAAGTGAAACCGAAACATGATAGGTGAATGCCGTTGGTACTGCCCAAGTGAAAATAAGCTCTTAATTACGCCAGTTGAAAATTATACATTTTTAGCAAAAAAAATTAATCCTCCTAAGATACAGCGAATTCATAGCAGGTTTTCTTGGCGCGCGGGTAAGCAGAGTATCATTACTTTTTCCCGAGATTTTCTGTGCTAGTATCATTACGTCTGTCTGTTCGTGTCTCTTTCTCCACGATACGTTTCAACCCGATGTTCGATTTATTCCAAAAAATTTTCCACATTCCTTTTATCTTAAATATAAATAAATACAGAATCAAACCTATTTACGTTGCCTTAAGGACTTAAATATCAGGTTGCCTCAGCGGGGAATCGAATCCACGAACTTTAGCAACCTAACAATCAAGTCCAAAAAGACAACGTAAATAGGTTTGCATCTGTATTTATTTAACTCTTGTTGAGCCGCCCGCGTTCCATCCTGTTCATTCCTTTTATATTAGTAAACGAAGCCAATAGAGCAGTGACATTTGCCGCCATATTGGCACCAGTATGGGTTTTGGAGGGCATAACTACAAGGTGCACTACATAAAAATGGAGGGAAAAACAATGGAAGAGCGGATTTCTTAGGCTTAAAATAACGTTGTTTTCTCCAACAACAAAAATCGCGGTTTTAGGTCTAAAAAATCACTCTTCACAGCATCGGCTTCAGTATGACGCCCTTCTGTTTCTCTCTGCAGTGCCCCTTGCAGCTAACCCATTAAGGCTCCAGCATAGAGTTATATACAATAATACTACGTCGTGTCACTGCTCTATAGCAAACGCAAGAAATAAAACGCCTTACATTTCGGTGCCAAACAAAACAATATGGCGATACCTTCCTCAGATAAATATAAGAATTAAAAATATATATATATACGATACGCCTTATGGAAGTTCAACCGTGGTGATATCATAACGTATGCTGCAGGCACTAAAACAAGCAAACAGTTGGGAGTTAGTAAAGCGAAAGAACACAATGTGTGTACAATACCGTACATGTAAAGACAGAGTTCATAGCTAAGAGTTCATCTTTACATGTATTTTACACAGATTTTGTACATTTGCTTTTCTAAATCCCAACAGTTTGCTGTTTTAGTGCCTGCAGTGCGATACCAGCATGGTCGAACCAATTACGACATAAAGTAAGGTGTATTTGCATATTATTATCTTATTTCTTTGAGGAAGGTATCGCCACTTTCAACATATTTTGTGGTACCGAAAGTATAAGGCCGCCCGCGCACTGAGCGACTTCGCCGCGCGGCCAGGTTGCTGCAGCCAATGAAAATGATTATTGCGTGGGTTTACATAAACGGCAAGCATTCTCATTGGCTGCAGCGACCTGGCCAAGTCGCTTAATGCGCGGGCGGCCTAAAACGTTTTTATTCCCGCTTTGTTTACTAGTCATACCTATACTGCACACTCCACCCCCATTGTATTTTCCTTTGACACCCTATGTGTGGATTCAAGTTCGTAAACCAATAACATTAGGTGTCAGAGATTTTGACTCAGTTATCAAAATTAATCAGCCATCATTCCGACATTAGTTCTAATCATTAAAGGCACATTCCACCTGCCTTACAACAGCCACGCGCCGATTGCCACATGCGCATGTAACCACCGCGCCGTTTCGCGAAACTGCGTAGTAATACAAGGCCAAGTAAGGCCAACTGAGATAGTAGCTGCGTTCCTCGACGAAACAACATGAATGCAAAAATTGGGTCGGCGCAAACCGGAATGATTTTTGTATTTTAACATATTACTTTATATATTTTTAGGCTAGTGTCTTATAAATTTTCTGCGGCAATATATTGGCATAAGTAATATTAATTTTTACCGCGTTAGTCATTTAGATTTTTAATCGCATGGTAATTATTAGCAAACGATAAAAAATGAGTACATGCACGCACGGATGAAACGTCAAGTGCAAAGAATCATTTAATCGCAGGATGCTAATAAACATTGTTCCCAATATTCAACAGAAAATCTCGTAGACGCCACATTTTAGAGCGGATTTTTAGCAAGGGATTGACTAACGGTAAGTAAATAAAACTTTGGGGCCGTACTTGATGCGGAGGATCGAGAAAAATGGCGCTGGGTGGAATTTATACCATTAAGGGAAATTAGGTCTACTCACATATCAACATACGATTAAAAACTTTACACGTAAAACGAGACTTAAAAGGACGCGCGTGACATCATGTCTTTCAATTAAAGGGCGTAGATTAGTAATGGACAAATTCAATTCACACTTTAAGCTTACGTATCTCTTTTCATGTCCACAAATTTGTCAATTAACAGCCAAGAAATTGATAAATAAAAGAAATTAGTATTTACACTTATACGCTGAGATATGTTTTACATCCCTACTCTTCGTGTTAGTAAGAAATAAACAACTTTTCTTGTTAATAATAAAGGGCAAATTTTAGAAAATGAGATAGGCCTATTACAAAAAAAATCCTTGATTTCTTTTATTTAGTAATTTTATGGCTGTAAGCTAACAAATTTATTACATTTAATCTTCAAACCTTCGAAATTAGATGAATGAGCTTCTCTTCCCGACCATGAAGCCAAGCAAAAATTTAATTTTGTGTATGTATTTATTAGTGAACAACCTATTTGCAAAAATAGTGCATTCTGACAATTAGGTACTGAAACGATAAGCGTGTAACACTTAAGCATGTTATAATCTACTGCTGGATGACAATACAAACAATGGTTACAACAATAATTTTGCACTTACGAGCCACTTCAGGGCCACGTGCTTCTAGCTGCAACCCCCATTTAGAAAAAGGTACTTCCTTATATGACGCTTTACTTGTCTGCCGAAATTTAGATCTGGCAACTTTCCCTAATGAGCTGTAGAGGTGTCTTTATACCCTATGAGAATTAACATGGGAGCCTGGTTAGCTAAGGACACTTTCTCTCCATGAAGGACACGTTCCCACATTTTCGTGTTGGCGTTTTCTTCGTTACTGGACCCAAGACACCTGATTCAAACGATCTGCAAAGATTTCTACTGCGTGGAGAATTGACACCAGTATGCTGAAATCAGGTATAAGTTGGTTTCAGTTAAAAAAGTCTACTAGTGAAGGCCGCCTTTTTTTCATCAACAATCATTTTTTAACAAGTTCGGATGTCTACAATCGGATGATCTACTATATTGGCAGCGACACAACTAACGTGAGTCTAAATGTCAAGTCCCGTCCCCCCCCCCCCCGCCACTATAGTCTACTTCCCCCTCGCCCCATAGACGGATTGGTCGTCCTTGTACATGAATTCACGTTGGCAGCTTTTTTGTCACTTCGCCCTCTTGGTTTTCCACTTCTTGTGCAGCTACTCAATTTCTGGCCTTGCACTTTTTCCCTCGTAGTTTCCAATTACGGCATGAGATGGCGCTCATGTTCCTTTGTCAGGCACGAGCTATTAGACGTTCACCCATGTATCATCCACTTTGCTTGGCCGCAGCAGATAACGTAGGAACACAACAGCCAGAGCTTGCTGTCGCTATTAGTCCTCGCTCGCTTTCGTTATTAATAATGAAGACAATTGTTGAAAGCAGCCCTAATTAGGATCAGTCACTTGAATACCATTCTTATGGGTAACTTCCGGTCCTTATACTTACTAGGAGCTGCGCCCAACACATTTTTAATATTTCGCTAGGTTTTCCTTGTATCAGATGCTTCTCGCTTTACCATTTCCCTGTAAGGGCGCGTTTACGCAGCAACTCGCCTTTGCATTCTCGCAGCTAGAACTCAATCGCGATGGCAAAGGTGACATTGCCATGGTAACAACGCTGAATTGATGAGCTAAATCCGACTTCCTTTGAGTAAATACTTGCAGTCTTATAAACCGTGCCAATAATATGAAGAACTCCTCATGACGAAACAATTTTCCCAAACGCTTCTGAATTCACGTTATTTGCTGTTTTCGTTGCGAGGCGGCAGACATAAAACCGCAGCCATGTTGGAATTTGAGGTGATTTCTAGCTTCTAGCTGCGAGAACGCAAAAGCGAGTGGTAGCGTAAACGTGCCCTAATATACAGCAGCTAGCCGACGGCAGGGTGTCTGAAAATGATTTCACTGATAAGAAAATTTATTAAAAAATCAGTGCAGCGTGCGTATAAAAAGAAGCGGGTTTCACCGCTTTGGAGATTAACTCAAGTTTTTCTGGTAGTGTCGTACTTTCGATCTGATCATTAACAGAGGGTGCTTCAGTCGTGGTAGAATCCAAAATGGCACCTCCTATAGAAAAAAACACAGTGCGTTGTGTGGTTGGCCAAATCAAAGTCGCCCATAACTCTTCAACGACAGTTCAAAACTTGCTTGAACAATTCATGATCCCGCAACTAGAAAACAGGCAACCACAACAGTTATTTTTCAACTAATTTTATGCTCCGCTGCACTTCGGACTACAGCTTCAAAACACACTATACGGAACATTTCCTGATCGTTGAATTGGGTAGGCCTGTTCCGGGATGGACGGAGCACCACCATCTTGTTGAAAAATAACTGTTGGTCACCTATTTTCTATAGTTGCGGGATCACGAATTGTTCAAGCAAGTGTTGAACAGTTATGGGCGACTTTGATTCGTCAACTGCACAACGCACTGTGTTTTT
>JAHWFP010039661.1:51720-79685 GCA_023313725.1 Lithobius niger | reverse complement strand
GGGGGGGGGGCTGTAACTAAAGACTGGTGCATTTCCGGACCCATGTTTATAGGACTTTTTCTTCTTATCTTTGATCACACAGCGGACCCTCAAAATATTTGACACCAATTTCCGAACACCCTGTATAGCAACGGTGAGGCGGATACGGTATTTGTACCTGCGAGAAATGTAACAATAACCTCTGAGGCGAAGCCAAAGAGTGTTTTGTTGCATCCATGGAGGTGCATGCTGTATCCTCCTAGCCATTGTTGCAAACGGTGGTTGCAAGTTCAAACAACAATCCAAATGACATTTGGTAGATAAGTAAAAATTCACTTAGGAGAATAAGTGCTCGAAATACAATGCTTAAAATAACAATGCTTAAAATAATGCATTAACAATGCTTAAAGTCAAAAAACAATATAAATAGCAAATGACTTAATAAGTAAAAATTATCCTGGGAGAATAAGTGCTGGTGCTTCGAATCTCCACCTGTGGAATTCGAAATGATAAGGAATTTATACCTCTGATTGCAACAATCAAGTATAGGTACAAGCATTGTTAATGCATTGTTTTAAGCGTTGTCATTGCGGTTCGAGCACATCAACAATCAAGTATAAGTACAAGAAACTTAATTACCACTGTTTGACACCAACCGTATAACAACACCTGGTACCTTCTCGGATAAAACAAAACATTCCCAGGCTTCACCTCGGAGGTTATTGTTCCATATCTCGGACGGAATGCCGCATCCTTCCCACCATTGTTGCAAACAGTGACAATAACCATTATGGTACTAGAGTTACCTGGCGTAAAATTTCGCGGGTCTAGCCGGTTCCCACGAAATGACGCATCCCAGGACATCACGTTTCCAGGATATTTTGTATCCCTGGGCATTCCAGGACGGTACTGTGCCTAAATCAACAGATAAACTTGCAGTGCTTGAGTCAAATTTATGCCGGTTCAGCAGGCTCCCACGAAATTACGTAGCGCCTTTTGTATCCCAGGGCATCCCAGGACAGCATGTCTGAATAATAAAATTTACTTATTGAGAGCATAAATTCAATACTTTTATAACCTTTGATAACATACGAAGGTGATTTATATCATTAACACTTAATTTATACTTAATATGACTCTTTTTGCACCACCTGTGCTGTTTGTAGTAAAGTATAGAAAAGTCGTTTTGTTCGGTGAGATCAGTTTCCTTGCCCGAATTTCACCAGGCAGGGTCGATAGATTCACTGGGGAACAATTTTTAACGCAATAGGATGCAAGAGAGCAGGCGATTTAACTCACTCCTTGTACCCCAGGTCACCCCAGGACAGCACCTCATTTGACCTCATTTTCCCTGACTTGGACTGTTTTTACACCACCAGTGCTGTTTACAGAAAAGCGTAGAAAAGCATCGCAAAGCCGATTGTTGGGTGAGCTTTGCCCGAATTTCAACAGATAGAGTCGATAGCTTCACTGCAGAACAATTTTTAACTCAATAGGTTGAAGAGAGCAACCGCTTTTACTCAGTCCTTGTATCAAAGAACAGCAACGTCTGAATTAACTAATTTTCCCTTAATTTGATTTTTTTTTTCGACAGCCAGTGCTACTTGTAGCGTAGAAAAGCAGTTTTGTAAGTTTCTTTACCCGAATTTCACCAGGGGCAGGTGGATAGTTTAACTGGGGAAGGTGTTTCTTTTGTTCTTCTTTGACCAAAATAAAATTACTTAATTGAAGACGTAAATTCAATAACTTTAGAAGACGTACGAAGATGATGCACATCGTGAATACATAAGTTATAGGCTGCCTGCCTAGTGATATCTACTACCTGTCGTAAACTAATAAACCCATTTTGCTACTCGGACGGGATTCGAACTCAAAACCTTTAGTTTAGTAGGCTGACGCCCTAACCATTAGGCTATACCAACTCGACGAAATACACACGTTTTAAAACTTATAACAAAATAACTGACGTAATATTTAGTTTGGTACTGATTGTTACAGGGCATCGACAACACCCTTCATCCTGCCGAACGCTCGCCATTTTTCTTTGCTGCCGTGCCAAGAATGAATGTTCTCGGCCTTATTCATTGCTACCTTGCAAAAAGAAATTGTTACAGGGCTTCGACAACAGCACCCATTACGTTACTTCCTCCTCTTCTAACTCCAGCTCTTCTAGTTCCGTTTTATCGCTTTTATTATGTAGATTACGAAATGAAAGAGTTGTGGTACATGAAATGCTACAAGTCAAATACCAAATTGGCCCGTGATGATTTTCATTGTAGTTGTGAATCACGTAAGCCGATCAGCATTTTAGCAATATTCTCTGACAGCCGATCTTAAAGCAACATCCAGCCTGCCATATAACAGCCACCCACAGTCATGTGTCCGCGCGCTGCTGTCTCGAGATTCGGCGTAGTAATACTACAACGTCACTTCCGTTCTCGTCTTCTCGTGATCACGTAAACGACGCGGAACGACGGCTGGCCTAGTAAACGAATTGCGGGTCACGTGACAGCATTAACGCAAAAACTGTGGCGTCACAACCGGAAACAATGAAACGTCATGGTTATTGTAGGCGCGCAAAGGATCAAATACGAGCGGGACGCAGTAAATGAAGTTACCAATATTCAACAGACAATCTCGTAGATGCCACATTTTTAAAACGGATTTTTAGGTAGGGATTGACTAACGGTCAGTAAATAAATGTTTGGGGCCGTACTTGATGTGGAGGATCGAGAAAAATGGCTCTGGGAGGAATGTCTATTTAAATGTTTAACATTACTCACACAAGCTTACTGCTATGAAAGAGTATTTTTAGACTAGCATGATTAGTGTGTAATCGCCTCACTTATTCGAATAAAAAGGACTGAATGTGCGAAACTTTTGTTGTATTTTTCTGCAGGAAATGAGGCGACAGATGCCTCCCTGAATAAAAAGTCATCTCTATGATACCTTTTATAACACTAAGAAAATATCAAATAGACGAGCTTTGCTGCGCATCCCCATCTGTTGAGAGATAGCTTTATCAGTGTTACAAATTCGCCACTGAGCATCAAGAGATGGAGTCTGTTAACCAAACCTCCTTCTATGTGACGTAGAGATGGTTTGGCATTCAAGGGCTTTGCCTGGACAAATTCTAGAGAGGGAAATAGAAATAGAAAGAAACGATGCACGATGCCCGATGCCCGATGCCCATCCACGCACTAAAATACCTAAGCGGCAGATATTAAGTGGAAGAGGTACCACCATTATGACAGTTGTTTTTTTGCCGCATGCGATAGGAAACTGGAGTACCCAGAGGAAACCCTCGTGCAACGGGCGGAAAACAACCGGAGAAAAACCCGTACATTATACACTTCCCTTCACCAGGATCGAACCTGGGTCTGTAAGAAGCCAGAGATGTACAGCTGGGACCAGGACACCCGAACACCCGGACCAAGACGGTTTACATCTTTTTTTGTTAAAACCCTCTAGAAGATGAAAAACTAATTGCAATTTTGTACGATTTACCCTTAATCCTTACTCTGAAACTATACTTGTCGAAATTCTGCACACGTCTCGTGACCGGGAAATTTTTTCTGCTTTTTTTCTTCTTATTGTCGCGTGTAGGTTTAAAACCACAAGCGACGGAATGGGATTTCATTTCTCGAGAAATTCCACCAGAAATTCGTGTCTTGAAAATGCGCTTCAGAAATTCCGAGAATTCGAACGTCATAAATTCAGCTGCTTGGAATGCGTGGAACTAGTCTTTAGTGCCCGTTTTGCAGGGTTTCTAGGACACGTGACACCTGTTAACGAGATCAAAAACAGAAAAACAAAATGGTGGCTGCTTCGTAAATTATACTTTATTGGAACGCCATTAAGGGAGAATGGAATTGCCATGCGTGACAGCTAACTTCCTTTTACATGTTCCATGAAGATAAACTTGTTTCCAGTATTAGGGAATAAAGTTATTTAAGGTTAAGGAACTGTGACGTCACAAATCGAGTTATATACCCTGCGTTCGGAAACGGTCAGGAAAGTAAGGAAGACAACTTGGAAATCGAGCCGAGTGCTGTTCGTAAATTTGCCTAAATTGGCTAGCTTCACCCCTTTTCCCATGTTCCGTTAATTCATATAATAAGGTCAATGCTTGCTTGTTTTGCTAATTCTTAATTCGAAGTGTTTCGTTAATTAATGCTCGAGCGTCGTAAGTTCTAGTTTTACGCACAAGTTTGTTTTACAGCTTTTTTACATCGGTTTCGTCTTTTTTTTTTTTTTTTTGGTAAAGGGTGTAAAAACAAAAACTGTATTTTCACGGATTATTGAATTTATTTTTAAAATTAAGAAATAAGTGCACAAGGTCTTAATTATTAATTTTTTATTCCGTACTTAAACTAGGTTGATTTTGCTGCTGGTGCGGCGTTAGAACTGTCTCTTTCGGCTAAACTGACTGATTTTACGGATGCAAGTATAGCCTTGTTGCATCGGCTACCTTTCCAACTCTTCGTCTGAGGTTGTTTGCTGCTTGGCAAGCCTTGTGGACAACACAAAACGGCAGTACGTTGCGAGTTGTAAACGGCACTGACCCAGGTTTGGCACTCAATCTTGCCGCCGAGCTGGAGAGGTGGCTTTGGCCCTTTACGGATTGGTCACACCAACCTAATACATTATTCCTTTTGAGGAGGGAATTTCTTCCTGAATGCCATTATCGTCATCGACCACTTTTATTCCATCACGTACTTGTGGAATGTCACCATCTTGATGGAGTTCGTCGCCGTTTCCATCTTCCGTGAGACACAGTGTGTCGATTGGGCGATAAGTCTGTCCTCCCGACCGAGGTTTTTCAATTTTTGCAGATGTATATGATAAGATCAAGATTTTGGGGTTTGTCTTGAGAATTTATCCTACATCTCTATAATGTTTGCCATAGTGGCAACCAGGACCACTGCGCTGTGACTGAGGTTAGCGTTAATAACCTATACTATACTAGCTGTCGTCGCGCCATTAAGTCTTAATTCCCCCCTCCCCACCCTTCAGCCTACTAAAGGCCTATTTACGCAACAAGCCGTTCTCTCTCGCTTAAAGCTTTTCCTGGTATTCAGTATTTGTCAAGATTGAAATTCCAGTATCTTCTTAAGGAATGTTGCAGTGAACAAAGAATAGCAACAAGGATAATTTTAGACATTAATTCCAGGTTCGTAACTTTCTCAGTTTCATAAATTAGCTTATTAATAAACAAAAACGGAACGTTAAATATTTACAGTAAGGGTCTAAAAGTCAAAACATAGAAGGAACACGGACAAGCTTTGACAGTAAGGGCTCAGGACATAAATTAGCTTATGTTTGCCAAAAAGCATAACTTTAGCAGCTACCAAACGACAGCACAAAACATGGTATATCATAACTAGATCTGAATCAAACGGCATCCGTGTTCACCTACGGAAAACTTGTAGATTGGACTGTGGTCATCGTAGCTGAGAAGTGAGAGACCTCATCCTAGTGGCTGGAGGTTTGCAGGCCTGGTCGAACCCCTGGAAAGTGGATCTTGGCAAAGTCCCCGCCAGGACTGCCGGCCAGGGTAGTGTGAGAGGCTACCATGCTCCTTCAGCGGCTATGGGAACTACTCTGGCCAATTCTGGACAATTTTTCGGCTCCTACGATGCCAGATATCTCTTCTTCTCAAAAAAAAAAAAAAATCTGGTAATGTTCAAAATTGAGCCGGTTCAGCGACACGAACATTTAAATTAATTAAAAAAAAAAACTGTGGCGTTATCAAGCTTCTGTGATATCGTTAAAGCTTGCAGCTATACCGAAGGAATGCATCTAGAAATATTTTCAAAGAAACAAAGAAATCATATTGAAATTTCTTAATGAGTAATTAATTGTTTGCACAGCCAGGCTGTGATTTTTCATTCTGTAATTGGGATTTTCATCCTTCTGAACAGAATAAATCAAGTATCAAAGACGTAGGCGTACGTAAGAAGGCAACATAACTTCAGTCCATCGGCGAAATGCGGAATTCATTCATGAGGGAGTTACGCTACTCTAATCGCTGCTCTTAGCTTGTTTGTTTAGGTCGTATAAAGTTGTTAAATAAATAGACACTGTTGCTGTTGGCGTACTTTACAATTCATCGATGTAAAGTTGTTATTGTACGCCAAGGCGAGTTACAAGGTTTACATTTGGCCTGGAAAAGAAAAATAAAAGCAATTTTCCGTTTCCTTTGTTTACGGCTAAAACGTCGATGCGATGAATGCGCAATACCGAACGCATGCATTTCAAAACGCATGTATTTTTCGATGATTGAAAAAGACGGAACCGAACATGCAGGTGCTACTGAATGCAAACAGCAACAAGAATACAGGAACTAGAAGAAAACAAAAACATCTAAACTTTGAAAGTGTTTCGAAGGTCACATAAAGTGAATCAGTTAGTGGATCAACCCCTGTTAAACAAAGAGCCCCCCCCCCAAAAAAAAGTATTTTCTGGGCGTGTGTGGTGGATGAATCCCCCCTATATGTTTCCTTAGGCTGCGCTGTGCCTGCGTGCGGCGCCATAGGTAGCAGACTTGTTACGAATATGGCAACCGTTCAGCAAAATGCTGTGTGCGATCTCTGGCTAGCAAGTCAATGGTTGCAGTTCAAAGACAGTATCTAAGCTTTTCTTTAATGAGCTTTTCTAGTAAGTATAATGTTTCACATTTTTAGTTTATCTCGGACATAACCTAAGAAACAACGGCAATAAGTTTCGGGCTATTAAAGCCGCTGTCCAGACATGGCACGCGGCTTGCTGCTGGAGTCATCGAATCGATATAGTGTTGACCCATTGGACGCAACAACCTTACACATTGTTTCCTTTTGAGGAAGGATATCCCTCCTGAATGACATTGCTGCAGTGTTCGTCGGCGTTTCCATCTTTAGCGAAACTTAGCGCGTCAGTTGGGTCGTAAGTCAGTCTTCCTTCCGGTCCGAAGATTTTTTTAATTTTTGCACTAGGTATAGATATATAATAATTTTGGGTTTTGTTTGACATTTCTGTAAAATGTGCGATGCAGTGGAACTCAGACCACTGCACTGTGGCTGAGGTTGGCACACAGGAAACTTAATACATCTATGTTCTAAAGGTAGGCTACTTAGTTCTCACGTTCCTGTATAAAGGGGTACGCGGATTGAGCGAGCAAAACAACGATATCCGCATATGACCTAGTTGTTGACGCGCCATAAGGCTCCAATCTCCTTCCCCCCTCCACAATGAAGTGCGAAAAAATTAAAAAAAAACGGAGTACCAGCATGTTTAGTATGTACGCTACTAACCAGGCCAAGGCTGACAATTTGGTGGTAAATGTGACGCTTGCCAAGCCGAAGCCATAAAGCCAATCAGTCAAGGCAGCTTAACACAAACTTCTTTGTAGTGGCTTGGAAAAACAAATGAGAATCCATGAAGACTCGCACAACTAATTTATTGGTTGAATTTGGGCATTACTGGTATTAAGCCATTAATTGAAAAACGTGGGTGCTTTTAGGTTACGTTTTGTGTCATATCTTTAAATTGCACAATTGGGAAAAGGGGCCCACTGACAGGGCCAAAGAACTCACTGGGTATATAAAAATGGTATACCAACTTTTAATTTTCGGACAAACAGCATACTAAAAGTCTTGTTCACGATAAAACCTTACCAAAGATAAAAACGTGAGCAAGAAACCCACTGTTGACCCGGCTTTCAACCTATCGCCATTTTGTATATTGATACGTTTTGTTAGTAGGCATTTTTATCTTATCGTAAACCCAACCTATTATATTGAGTATTAAGTCCGAATATTTCTTTTTTTTCTTAAACAAAACAGTAAGTAAAGTTGAATATAACCCAACAGCGGAAAGCTACAAAACGACAATAAGAATAAGGGCGGGTTTACGCAACGACAATTTTCGCTTTTACTAGGTTAATGCTAATTATGATGGCTGCTTCTCGCCTTTGCCGAAGAATGTGGCTTTCAAGTTGTCTATCCGTAGTAACCATGGCAACAACGCGGACGCAAATCTTCTCCTCGTGCCTCGCGACACGACGTATGATGCGTGCAACATGACAGCGTCGATTTATGACAAAGGGAAAACAATTTTTACTACAGTACAAAACGACGGACAGCTTTCTGAATGCAGGCATTCGTTGGTTTGTCTTCGATTCGACAACCCCGATATGGACGCCATGTTGGATTTTGAATTCCCGCTGCGAGCAGCTATTTATTCTACCGTCTTTTGATCACTGCTAGAAGCTGGTTTTTTCAGCAAGAATAGCAAATTTTGGAAATAGCGAGAAACGGCAGCAATGTTGTAACAATGTTTAAAATGACTGTTGCGCTTTGTTCTTTAATCCGTGTTAATCCGTTGTTCTTTATAATACATTTAATTCGTTGTCTATTACCGCATTCATTTAATAAAAACGGGAAATTAATTGTAAATAAATCATGGTTGCCTAGCAAATACCGTTCGGCGAGCGAGAATGTCTCGTTGCGTAAACGCGCCCTGACAATAACGAGCGAGTGACTGTTTGAACGCCGTGTAAAAGCGTCTTTAATAATAATAAAAAGTTAAGCTGATGAAAGCAAAGCTGATTGTACCAGCCGAGAACAATACTCGTCATAACGTTTTTTTCCAAATGCTGACAGTTGCAGATAACTATGGGGAATGACCACACTCGCTGTGGTGGGTCAGTGTCACTGGTGGCCATACAAACTCACCACACATTTTGATGGAATTATTATGGAGTTTCATTTTTCAGGTTTGCAGGTCGTGTTTTCATTGTTTACCCTGGCGTTAATGAGCACGCCAACATCCATATCGTTGAAGGCATAGTGAAACTGAAACTTGAGACTCAAATTAGGCATAAATTGGCTTAAAACTAGCGTGTAACATCCCTTTATTTCCGCTATCACGCTAATTTAAGGGCGGTTTTAAAATTTTACGACGACCCTTCGATTTTTCCATGCTAACCAGTCTTCTCCGTCATACCCAAACTTTAAAATGCACGTAAAAATGGTATTTTTTCTATGGCTTTCGATCATTATGCATTAGCGTAAAACGTGTCCTCCAATGAGCTAATAAAAAGAGCCTTTTACCTTCAAGCTGAAGGGTTTTTGCCAATTAGAGAGGAAAGACGTGTTTTCTCAACTGTTTCTTTTTTCTTTTTATACTTCACTTCTTTTTTTCTTCTTTGTTTAAGAGTTTTTCTTTTCTGAATGTGCCTTTTTCCTGCTGAGACGTCTATTCACAAAAGCTTCCACCCCCACTTATATCTAATGACGTTTGAGAAACAAAACAAGCCTTTCTTAAGCCTGTTCGGGTGCTGTTTGAAACAGAAACAAATTGTGTCTCTTGAAATTGGATGTAATGCGTTTAAAGTAGGCATCACCCAAATGTTGAACTACCACCCTTAAAGTTTAGTGTTGGAATGTTAAGCTAATATATTGTTGTCGAATGGTGCAGCATCCAGACGACGCTAGATATAAGATAAGAGAGACGACGCTAGAATCATTTTATTGGGAAGGGGCAGTGGGGCAAAAGTTTTAGTCGGAGAGAGGTTATACTTTCGTGCCCCCCCCCCCCCAAAAAAAAAAGGTGAAAATAGCACTCTTGCAATTCTGTTTCACATCCTACGTTAAACGTTTCCTATCCCATTTTTTTTTGGGGGGGGGGGGGGGTGAATAATTAAATCCAGCTGAAATAAAAACACTTTCTGATTTTTCAACTCTTGACTGTCACAACTAGGATTTGCTAAGGTCTTCAACAACAGAGACGGGCAATTGTGCCTGGTTAGGTATTAGGAATATTTTAAAGAAATTTTCTTAAGTAAATTTGCTAGTAAAGGACCACCTTTTCATCAGCCGCATACTATTTGATATTGATATTATTCTTGGGGAGCCTCAAGAGGCAGCCAACAAATTGATGGGGGGCGGGGCGATCGCATCGCTCCCCCCCATCCCCCCAGCGTCTTCCCTGTTTGGTAAGCAGTTCTAACTGGTGGGCCAATTTTTGAAAATACAGTATTTTCGTTAGCAGTCTACGATGATCCCACATGGTATCACCACAAGTACAACAATTTTTCTAGTTAGGAAGAAGGGATAAGCCAGAGATTCGAACTGTGAAACCTACGATCATCGTTGTAAGCCAAGGTAATATACGGAATAGGCCAAAATATATCGTCAGACTAATGGCTGAAGAAGGCTCGTAGTTTCTCATACTGCCCTAGCCAACAAGGACTGAGAGAAGGGGGGGGGGGGGGTCTTTACCAGGAATCCCCCTCTCAGATCAGCGTCTTCAGAAGACCAGCGTGGGCTCTGCTATCTGTCACTTGTGCTTTTATTGTTTTTAACTTTGCATTGAAAATGACGAACAGATAACCTAATATTTTGCATTTTTTAAAAATTAAATATGGAGCTGCAGGTAACCTCGAGAACTACTGTATTTTTTGTTTGTTAATTAGTTAATCTTACTCGCCTTGCAAATTTCATCTTGTTTTTTTTTTTTGGTCAAGGTTTTGATAAGCACCCTCTACATTAAAACCATGTAAACAATGAAACCTCAATTCCCAACAACCAATTCGTATCTGCTCACACGAGTACCAGTTTTAGTAATAAGAATTGGCTATTTCAAAAATTATTTTATTGTTTACTAGTTATAGTATCCGGCTTCACCCGGGGTTTTGTTAACCTGTGTTCGTCCGATGCTTGGCCAAACTACCATTAGGACAGGTAATTTTCCTTCGTCGATTCGTGGTTTTGCTTCCCCCGTGGGTTTGTTTCCCCGCTGCTCGCTCGGTGTTGCCGGGAAGTTCATTAAGAGGGGTAATCTTTCTTCCTTACGTACCGCACCTTCCCTTTCCTCCCTCCTGTCTTTCTCACTTCTCTCCCCTTCCCCTCCTCCTACCGGCCTGTTCCAGTTTCTTTCCTACTTCCGTTCCCTTCTTCTTCCCCTGCCCCCTTTATCACGTGCAGCTGAATTGTGACTTGTAAATAAACAGGTGAAGCAAATACTGCCCGTAGCCTTTCTACCCTCCCTAATTTCTCCACTCCTTCCTCCCTCCTCTTCCATAGCTCAGTTTTCGACTCCATCACTTTGGCTTCGTGGCCTACAACGTTTCTTTCCTCTCTTCCTCTCTACCCTTCCCATTTCCTTCCCCTCCCTCTGCCCCCTTCGTTACGTTTAATTGAATTAAAACCAAATAGTTATTAAATGCTGCCTATCGCCTTTCCTTCCATCCCACCTTCTCCTTCCGCCGTTTTAATTTTCCCATTTCTCGCTCTCCCTTCCCTCTGAATTCGTTCCCCTTACAGATATACCATAAGATGTAGATATGACGGTTCGGTTAATATCCCTGTAATGTGTGGCGCACTGGCAACCAGGGCCACTGCACTGTTACTGTGATTTGGTGCTAGTGACTTAGCTGTCGACGCGCCACTAAACCGCTCCCCCATTCATTCTCTACTCTCTTGGTCAATCCGTCGTCCGCGTCCGCCTGCTCATTGGTGACAGCCAGTGGCCGATTTTCAAAGCTCGACTCTTTATTAGTTTGGCTTCGTTTCTCATGTTTTGGTGTTGAAACAATATACAACAGTGACAACTCGATTAAATTAATTGTTGACTCCATCTCCTTTGTTTCGACGCCCACTTTTTGGCTTGAAACAATAAACAACAAAGACTTGGCTCCCCACAACCAACAGTGAATTTGGTCGTGCCTTCCCCCCTCCCCCTCCCACTTTTTCTTGGTGACTTTCGCAAAATGAGATCAACACAATCTCGTCCTGGGCTGCTACCAACACCTTAGACCTCAATTACGAAAAGCGTGGTATCATGCACTGTGGTCACAACCACCCCAACCACCATTACCTGATTAATGGTATTAAAATCAACAGCAAATCTTTCCATTCGGATATTGGCGTTACGATTGACTTCTCACTTAAATTCCATCTGAATGTGGACCATGTTATCGTTAAGGTCTTCAAAAAATCCCACTTCATCGATCCTGAAAGCTTTTCTTGTAACGGCCGGCCCCCCGCCCCACTTTTTGTTCGCTCCTTCTTTCATTAGAGCAGTATACTTGAGTACTGTTCTCAGGTTTTCCGGCCCCGCTACAGCTCCTACGTCTCTAAATTCGAATCCTATGTATGTCGTCTCACCAAATAGTGCAAACCAAGCAAACACTTTCCGTTTCAAGAGCAACTCGTGCGTCTCAACCTCTCAACACTTGAGTAGAGCCTTCACCGTGGTGACATGATCCTTACCTGCTAGATTTTTAATAACTTAAGTTGTTTGATGTAAATATCTCCTACTTCTTCTGCTATGCTCACACAAACACCAGAGGTCATGACCATCGGCTCCAGCTCCCGCTCCGTCCTCCTGTGGGTACGTCATCCACCGTTTCTTCACGGCGAGGGTTGTCGAAACCCAGAATTCCCTTCCGTTTCACGTTGTTTCTTTGGTACTCGTTCAAATCTCGATTTGATCGTCTTCGTCCAGGTTGATTTGTTTACTTTTCTTTTTTTGTCTTTGGAATGGGGGTGGGAGTTCACGAGTTTTCAATTCAGTCCTGACATTCTTTTTTCGATTTCTGTAGTGTAGGATTTCAATTATAGATTTTTCTTGTTTTTTTTTTTTTTTTTTTTAAAAAGCATTTCTGAAATTTTGATCAAAGGTTCTACGTAGTCGTGGAGAATGGGGGACAAGAACTGAGACATCGTTCGTGGAGAATTTGTCCCAAAATATCTACACCTTCTTGTTCCAATTTCTTAAAGAGTTTAAAAATATAAATACATGCATTTTGTTTTCAAAGAAGAAATTTTGAAAAGGTTAGAAAGCTTGCAGCAGTGAATTTTTTAAAACTGTTACATTAATATTACGAAGAATGGTGACCAGTATAGGAGGAAACGTAATTGCATCTGTATTGATCTAAGAATTTTAAGCTTTTCACATAAGTAACCTTGCCCAATGTCGAGAGTAGAAGTGAGGGATATTTGGACTTTTTTAAGTTCCCAAATTGATTTGTAGGCATCAATGCCTAACAAAGTACTACAAATAAATAAGGATGCAAACCTGTTTATATTCCTTTTTGGACTTAAATGTCAGACTACCTGAACGGGGAATGAACCCACGACCTTCGAAAGCAAATGCCGGTTAAGCCATACTGACACGGCCAAATTTCACACTTCTCGAGCCCAATCGGCTTTCCGACCCGTTTAAAATACTATAAGTACTACAAAATACTGTTGTAGTTACGATAACAAATGATTCAAATATATCCTAGAAGTTTCCTCAAGCGCATTGGCGTTATAAGCTTCCACTGCTTTACACATTTTTTTAGGGAAAAAAAGCGTAATCGTTTTATAAAAAAATTTTTACTGCCACAAATTCCAATATACATCAGTATTTTAAGGCATGTGGCGAACTGCGAATTCGCCGACACACCGCCCAAAAATACTATATGACAGCGATAACGGCATTATGAATAAATCTTGGCCAGGGCATTTATTCTGCATGCCACCTACCCGCTTTGGGCCTTCAATCAAACTTAGTTTAGTCACAAATACAAAAAAAAATGTCCGTTACACCATCTTTGACAGCTGGAAAAATTTTATTTAATTACATCCTGTCAGACCTAGTCGACTGTTACACTGGGTTAACTGATTTGAACCGGCTGGCTTTGACGCAATTTGATGCAAGGAGTTCCCTAATGGCCACTTGAACCGTGCGCAGATCGCAGTCGGTCAGCCCCTTAGGCAGCCAGAGTTCAGTTCTGCAGTTTAACGAACATTGATTGGCGTCCTCTTTGCAGTAGAAAATGTTCTGCAGGCCGTTATTATTCCAGCAAGTGAAACTTTCCGTTGGAAAAGAAAAAAAACACGACATAGTCAATGAATACCTCAGAATTGCGTCAAGTTCGGGATTCGCGTTTGACGGGTAAGTGGCCCCAGGGCTCGAAATAACTTGTGGATCCCGGGTTGACACTTGAGCTCAGATTACAATCTCAGCGCGAAAATTTGCTCTCTTATAACATTTTCAAAAACTTCGTGACATTCTTGATCCCACATCAGTAGGAGACTGATTACAAGTAAGCTCTTTCCTCTATATAATCGTGTTTTGAAAAATTAAAAAAAAAAATGTATGACTGAATGAAATTAAAGGAGACCATTACACTCGCTTCAAATTCTTGACTTAATTTGTGTTTGCTTAGTATTTTTTTTTTATGGATTTTTGCAGCTCTAGTGAGTATATACTGCGCTCAGGAAGACATTCGGAAGAGTTTTGCTTTCAGAAAAAACTTAAATCGAGTCCTGGTTCTGTAGTAGCAAAAGATGGTGACTTTGGAGCGAAAGCTTTTGTGCCCAGGACTACACGGTGTTACGATTTAGATTTTTAATCTGGATGAGCGGCTCAATACTGGTAATGCTACCTCGAGATCATGTTTATATTTATTGAGCTCTTCTTAAAAAAACAATAATCGTATAATGGTTTGATGTCTTTAGCGACCACTGGGAATTAAATACCAATTCTTCTGCGTATAGCTCACTTTGGTCACCGTGTGTATGGCAATCCACCAGTAGTATAACAGCTCTGTGTGTGTGTGTCTCATTTTTTGTAGGGTAAAGTGTTGCTTTCGTGCGAATAATGGAAATAATGGATATTTTCAGGACCTTTTCTGCCAAATATGTCACCGCAGTTGTACAGTTTTCCGTATATTTGGCTTTGATGCAGATTATACGTAAAAGGGGACTTCGTTTTCAAAAGGTCATCAACTTGCTTTACACGATGCGTTAAAGGGGCATAGTGACTTCCTCCCCCACAAAATAATCTTGCACTTTCCTTGCTACAATGCGAAATATTCCGTTTATTTATCGAATTATAACAGTTTAATAAACCACTTATACCGGAACCTAAATTATACTTTCCACTACACTTCTTTATACGAATAGTAAAAATACTCAGGCACATTTATGTGGCCTGTACCCAGTAGTCAGATTATTGTTACTTATGCTAGACTGCTAGTTATTAAAAGGAGTTATTTTACGTGTTTTTTTTTTCTCACACGTTTCTGCTGTAAAAGCGTTACGGCAGGATGTTCGGGTTTATCCAAAAATACCAAATACTAAAAATAACTCTATTTTTCTGACAGTCTCCATCCCATCACGTCTCTAAGAAAACATTACAAAAAAAGCTATTTTTCAAGTCTGCTCAACCCTTCGTTTTCCATGTACACTTTGTCCCCCCCCCCCCCCCCCCCCCCTCCCCCCCCCCCCCCCATCTTCTCTTGTTCGATCCGCCGCCCCACCCCATGTTCTTGATGCGGTTTAGCGTGAATATGAATTTGGTTTTTATTTCTTGAGTCTTGAACAAATTTCCGTTATTTGGTTTTCGGGTGGCGGTCGGTAGGCACTGTCTCTTTTTTTTTAAAGCACGAATTTTATGTACTTTTAAAACGACGTCCGATTTGAACCCCTTATTTTATAATGATTTTGTGGTCAAGCCAAGCATCTGCAGTTATATAGTATTGACATATATACTGACAATGGGGCATAATACTCATAACGATCTGTCTATACCACGTGCCATGGCTGTTTGCTGTGACGTGTATATCACGTGACTGAGCTAGTCCAATCAGATGACCAAACAGCCGTTGTTCTCGTTCGTCATTGGCTAACTCATGGTGACGTCACGGCAAACAGCCATTGCGCATGGTTTAGCTAACACAAATCCTCAAGTCTCTTACCTTTTCCCTAGCGTGTTTTACCTTTAACATTACTATCCGCAAAGTTAACCGAACGCAACGGAAGAATGAAAATCTTACTTTTTATAACCATATTACCTCTTAAGCTGTGTTTATTTACCTTATTATTCGCTTGTTTTTAAACCTTTTTGGAAGAATCTTCCTTCCATCGTTTTTCAACTCCGTTCTGCAAATTTAACGTGGCTTGCACATTCAAAGGCCACATCATCGTACGTTTTTCTCGCTTGATTTCATTAAATCCATAATCTTCAAATCCTGTTTAAAACGTGGCAACAATTAACAAACTCTCCAAATGAAAACTGAAAACTCTGGCATTGTGCTTACAAATTCTGCGAAGAAACGGATGGAGCGTTATAAAGTTTAAATCACCTATTTATTCGAGAAGAGAGACTGATTGCTTGGTGTAATAGAAAAGAAATAGTTTCGTTGAGCCACGTGCAGATTCGTGTGACGAAGCCTGTGTGTTCCCATAGGGCGGAAACACACACCGATGGTTGTGACACGCAAGAACATACTACGGCTTTAAATAATCTATCTTACTCGTGTTTCACCATAATGCTTTATTTGAGGTATCAAGGAGCAGTCCTCATGTAAGCCACAGCGTGACCTTCCATGTTAAACGTCAAACTTTGAAACACTGTATAGTTTCCTCCAGAATTGACACAGACGAATGAAATTCGATATTTAGGATGATGTCGTCACTATTTCATTGTATTCAACATATTCAACATTTAATGACAACAATGCAATCCTTTGGTCTCCACAGTATGGTCATTTTTTGCTGTTCTTGTTGTTAGGATTCTTTGCCGTCAGCTGGAGATCGAACCAATGAACCGATTTTGAGGTTTTATAGCTTAAACCGCAGGATGAACAAGGCCTGGGGCCTTTTGAACACTATTTTAATTTGACTAAAATAATTTTGTTGTTCTTCTACTTGTTAGAAAAATTTTGCTCTCACCTTGAGATCTAACCAATGAACCACTTTTGACCTTTAAACGTTGGTATGCAGGTACTAAGGCATTTTGAACGCTGTTTTAATGTGACTACAATATTCTTGTAGTTCTTCTTTTGTTGGGAAAATTTTTATCTCCCCTAGAGTCGAATCAATGAACCGAATTTCAACTTTTTATTGCTTAAACCGTAGGCATTAACAAGGACTAGGGCGTTTTGAACGCTGTTTCGTTGAGACTGCTTTAACACAAAAAAGCGTTCATCTCGTCTATGTCTTATAACGAATATCGTATATAAAAATTCTACTTATTTCATTTAACTGAAATATCTAAAAAAAAAAAATAATAACAGATATTAATATTAAAAACAACGCTTAACCGTATAAAATACGGATGTAAGCCTTACAAAAAAACTAAATGCTCTAAAGGAACAGATATATATACAAGAAAAAGATATGTAAGCTATCAGCATCGCACTAATATGCGTAAATTTAAGCTTACAAAGCTGGAGTTTCTTTTACACGACATGTTAGTGCGAAGTTGATGGCTTACATGTCTTGTTCTTGTATCTGTTTCTTTAGACCATTACATTTTTTTGTGGCTTAACATCCATATTTTATACGCTTAAGCGTTTAAAAAAAAATACTAATAACTTTCGTGTTAGGCATTTTGTTTTTGTGCCTTCACGTACCGTCATCTACACTACCAAGTCTACAGTACAGTGTATTAGTAACTTATATTTTTTTTCTCTGAATTAGTTAGCCCTAATGCCCTATGTCACCGTTCTATGCCACGAATATGGCTGTTTCGTATTTCTCAACCGCTTTCTTCTTCTCCGCACTCTTGTAACAGTGGAACAGTGTAGGATCGCAACAATGGTTTTCGGTTTGGGTGCTGGGATATCTCAGCACTCCTTTTTTTTTTTTTTTTTTAAATCTGTCACAAATACGGCATAAACGCCAACAACACGAATCTCCTTTTGTAATTTTATCAATGATGATTAAACACAGATCAAATACATCCAACAACCAAAATAAAAAGCAGAGTACGAAGCTTTCGTATTCAAGAATTATTAAAATTCAGAAATGTGCTGCAGCTCTCGTAATGCAAGAATTAAAATTCGTCACAACATAACACAGTTGTAGGAAATGCAATGTGACACCATGAATCTTTTCTTTAATTGTTCATCGTCAAATTCGCTGCATTCATCTTGTTTTATCAGTGGTTTGGTAACCGTGCAAAACATCAGATGCAGCCACCATCATATCTTCACTAGAACGTTTGTACGCCGCTTAACTATCGTTAGCACTAATTCAAATGCAACAATAAGTCAACGCGTGGTAACAATGACGGGTGTTGCGGAGAAGGCGAAAGCGGTTGAGAAATAGGATCTTACCCGTTACCTCATGCTCAGCACAACAATACCTCGGGCGCGCAACCTCGTTATTGTTAGAGCTCAGCACTCGGGAAACGGGTAAGATCCTATACACCATGTTCGCCTCGTACGCTGCAGACCTCACACCTAGACTCCCACAGTTAGAAACTTTTCTTGTATCTATTCCTTTAGTGCAATACATTTTTTTAAGGCTTGCATCCGTATTTATGCGCTTAAGCGTATTTTTTTTTTAAATACTAATTACTTTCATGTTTAGGCCTCGTTCCGTCGTCTGCAGTATCAAGCCTACTGTCAGTACAAGCATTAGTGACCTAGTCCTTTTCTCTGAATTATTAGCCCTAATGCCCGTATGTCACAGTTTGATGCAGCGAATGTGATTTTGTTTCGTAGACCATGTTCGTCTCGTAGCGTCAGTGTTTAGCTGCAAGCTTCACCCTTAAACTCCCAGTTATAACCTTCAGTATGTGGTACACTTCTTATGGGTGGGTCAAAATGTCCTTAGGACACAAGCTGCTGAACGAAATTAATGAGAATCAAGCGGAATTCTAATTAACACAGGCATAGTTCAAGTTGAAACATGGCCATGAAACTTATTATTTCCACATTCAACCCTGTGGCGAGCTGGGGAATTATTAACTTTTAGTTAAAACAAGCGGCTGCAGCGACTACCTAGTCGCATCTGGTCTTCTGTGCAGTTTCCCCATTTCCAATGTAGAGGCGCAAACCTCTATCACGCACTGCTACAGCGATCTCTATTATATATAATTTAAAACCAGTGACCATCACAATTGCCGGTTAATAATGTGTTAGCTTTAAGGCCTATTTTACATTTTAGGCGTAATTGTCAGCCTTAAGGCATAATTTTTAACTTCAGTTTTAATTTTGGCATTTACCTATTCATTTTTCAACATGGTGCACCTTCTGGCACATAGTTACAGTGTTACAACGTCAGGCGCAACGTATATAGATCAGTGGAAGGGAAGTGAAGGGAGAGATGCAGCGTAGAGACGGAGTCATAATATAGTGTTGTTGATGAAGCCAGCAGCGACTCGTTGCAACTTAACGTTGCCATTGTAACGTGATTTTAGGCCTAGTATTTAGCCCTAATGTCACCGTTTGATGCCGCGAATATGACTTTGTTTCGTATACCATGTTCGCCTCGTACGCTGCACACCTCACACCTAGACTCCCACAGTTAGAAACTTTTCTAACTTTTGTTTTACTGCCGTATGACAGCAAGCCTATTCATTCATGCAACAATGCGACGAGACTTTTAAATGAAGCTGAAATCCTTTTGTTTTTACGGCTGCCTTTCGAATTGTTCTTATGATTTCAATTCGACGATCAAATGTTATTATTTCATTTAGTTACGTCGAGGGAGTCTATCATCTGTAAGGAAGTAACGATGGTTTAGTTTGCCGTGTTTTTAAACTAACTTTTGACACTGAATCTAACGTTGTAAACCGTGGTCGTCTCTATCCGGTACCGTTGCGAAGTTGAAAAAAGCGATGGACGGACGTACAAAGTCGTTGCAATGTCTTCACAGCCGGTATACGCCTGTACAGAAGGCTGAAAAAAAAAAAGGCTAGTGTGTTGACTGGTTCCTTGTATAGAGTGTAACTAAAAGTTCTGGCCAAACTTTATGACAGGTCCTAAACATTAAAGCAACTAAGAAAAACCACATAGACAGACATAGGTCCGGAAATCCTTCGTTTTCTAGTTCCAGACCTCGTTAGTTTAAGCCTTCCTGTCTAGCTTGCATCCCAAGCAGATGGCCGTGCTCTAAAGTGACCACATAAACAGTAATTCGTAAGCTATTCTCAGCCCAGCGACAATATAATCGGCCTTGCTGTGAAACATTAACACTGCCAACACCAAGCAGCACTATCAGCTGACTTGGACTTTAAAGTTGAGGTGTCCGGCTCTTAGGGCAACCGATAGACAGGTGGATGCAAAACATATGAGGTCTATTACTTGGTAACGGGGACTATTTTTGTTACTATGAAGTCATTAAAGTTTGGCCAAGTATTTTAATTGCACCATGTACACTAAGTCAAGCATGACAACAGAAGATGTCCACGTAAGTGATTATTCCTGAATTTTCTAACTCCTTAAGAGTTTCTGTCCTGGAGATGACATGTTGGTTTTTGGCACATAGGACATTTTTAAGACTGAATTAAAAAAAAAATTATAATACTTAATGTCAACCACGAAGATATTTAACTTAATCATCTGGCGCCTTTCACAACGATGACGAATTAATAATTAGCAATAATAATAATAATAATAATAATAATAATAATAATTTGTTACGATAGCAACAGGTCAAGGACCCTAGGATCACTAACAGCCAGCCTAAATTACAAAAAGAGGACAATCACATCTATATATATTGGCCAAGGGAAGCGAATGCCACGAATGCCTTACCACCAAGGTTAGATCTGCCAGGGACTCTAGGCCCCCGATGGCATCGTCAAGTAGGATCGGCGCAAGTAAAAAATAAAAGGCAGATGAACAAATGAGATGAGACCGTTAAACAGCATCGTTATGTACGTATGCTTATAAGTGCTAAAAACAAAAGCATCCCCAAATTGAGAATTGTCGCCACCTTAAAATAAATAAATAAAACACTTTGTTGCAATAACAATAATAAAATAATAACTGAATGATGACGAGAAAGATCAATATTGAAGACTATTCATCGGCTCTTCGACGAATTAGTTTTGCTTAAATATACTGTTAATAGCATTGGTGTGGGAGAATTTTGTATAATAGAAGAATGGGCTATGCAGTAAGGATTTCGGTGTTTAAACTTGCTTGAAAAAACTCTCTTCTAAAGGCCAGTCCTGTATAGAGAAACCTGTTTAGAACAAAAAATTGGCAGATAAATTTCAAGCTTCTTAGTGATTAATGATTATGCTTCCTTGATTTTGTTAACAGTATGATGCGTCATCATCCACGACTGCTGAATATCTACACCGTGAATGAATAAATTATACATAAATTCCGAATTTCATGGCGTATTAGTGGCACATTTTGCATTTTCTAAAATGAACCTCCGTCACCCCCCCCCCCCCTTAGCTAGGTAACAAATAACTGTATAGTGTTTACCTCCAATTTCATTTCTCAAGGCCTCAGGTTATATGATTTTACTTTGGTTGTGCTTAACAGGTTTGTACCCTGTTAAGCACTGTTCTTTTTTTTTGGGGGGGGGGGGAGCTCTTTCAGGAACACACAAAAATTATAGCTATGAATTAATAATAATAATAATAATAATAATAATAATAAACTTTATTGTAAACAAAATACAATAAAAATGAAACAAGAAAATGGTATCGCCAGGGTTTACAAAGAGAGAGGTTTAGTCTTGAAAGCGCAATCTTACACCTATCCCAGCAACAAAATAAAACCACATACAAACAAAAACAAAAAGGGTATGTCCAACTGTATGACCATTGCTTGTATCTTTGAAGCACGTAGGAGTGGTTGCCTAAAAATTATTGCAGAATTCATCACATTTGTAGTGCATTTAAGGATTAACGTTTACCCGTTCCCTTTATATCTGGCCCACAGATACACAGATCTTAACTCCCATTGAAGGGAGTCATATTCTTTAAGCAACAACATTTTCTTTGTTTTACAAGTAAATAACAGCTGGGATGAACTCCAGTAATTGTGGAAAGAAGATTTATTGAGACAACATACGCCACGTCTGACAGTAAGGCACCCATTATTACAGAAAACTAAGCGAAACTCTTCTGGTCACAGTGTCACGGTTCATATCTACGAAGATGACCTTAGAGCACCATCGTTTGGACTCGTTTGCTTCATTCCTTCGCCGGAGACGTCGCCCTAGGGTCATATCCGTGGTAACGTCGTCTGTGAATCTCCTAGGTCGGTCGGTTGGTTGGTTCACTCTTTTTCCATTGGCTCAAACACGAACCACACATTGCCCGCTGGACAAAAGATGGGGGAACGCAATTAATAAGAGCGAAGAAGACTCACCCACCATCGTCTGTTGCCACCATCGCAATGATCATCTCCCCACCACCTCTCCACATCTCCCTCGTACTCTCGGGCTTGTCCAGAGCTTCCAAATGCGGCCATGCGGAGCAATTACGGATACGTGGCCAAATAAGACCCATTATCCCAGCATATATAGACAACACGGCTGATAGAGGGCAAGCCTGATTTCTTCTTGTTCCCAATCACGTGTTTCATCTTGAGACGATGATCCACCCATTAGACTTCCTACCCCTTCATCTCTCTCTCTCTTCGCCCTCCCTTTCCTCATCCCTTACCCCAGCCCTTCACGCAGCTTAGCTTCGGTGCATGGAATGGCGCAGCTTACGACTTGCCTCTATCACTTCGTCTTTGTCTTCTTATCGAACGCGTTTCTGTTGACAAGAGTTGAGGCCAATGTGTAAGCATGGTAGAGGGTGTCTGCCCTTAGTGGTATTAGTGACGTTGGGCATGATTTTTTTTTGCTAGTTTCTTGGAGATAAAACTGACACAAGACGCAAGGAAACTAAAAGGGGAAGTTTTTATCGTACTTATAGTAAGTCTGGTTTATTATTAGACAAGCACACAGACTCAGCTTCTCGAATTGCTTTGCAGAGGTTTCCTTCTTTGCGCTTTTATATACGTGGCTTTATACATGCACGTTTTCTGGTGGCGATTGGTTATGTGTGTCCGAAGTTCTGTTTTCTGTCCACATCAAGGGTTTTTGTGTATGACAAGATTACTCCGCGAGATAAAGGAGATAGACCAGACCGTAAATCAATTCCAGGCATGGGGACGGTGCGGTGACATGGACTGAAGCTGATTATGGCCAGAAACGTGCCGTTTCACACGACGAATCTGCCATTACGCTACCGCGCTGCACTCACGGCACCCAACTGCTTTGTCTAGCGCCGCCAAACTTGTACACGAGTCAGAAGTATGGGGAATTTCTTGGCATCTTCACTTTCGCAGAGCTGCACAGTCAGACAGGGCATGTTGAACTGCAGCCATACCCAACAGGCCGTTAATATCATAATTGGCAACCTTAGGTTCATCGATGCCATGATAGGACACTGGGCAGACCTGCAACCTATGGTAGGGAGCTTTCTTTTCTGCCCTAGGAACCGTCACTGAACAAGGTCCCAATGTACTGCGTGGGCGGGCATTGGGATACACACGGTCAAGGCAGACTACGATTAAAGTTAAAGCTCCGTGCCACGCTCGAAGCCAGTGTTTTACCTCTGTCTGCCCTGCAGTCAATGTTCCTCTGCCCGACTGAGCCAGCGAGAAAGGGGTGAAACCCAAAGCGGGTTTCGGAATTCAGCATAGGATGCAGTCTTTTGAAATATGATAGCAATATTAACAAGTGGTCAGTGATAGAAATTCGAAAAAATAAAGCTTGCCGTGACACATTTGACAAAGATAAAAAAAAAAAAACAGTTTATCAAACCTTGTAAACACATGATAAAGAGGTGGGGGCCGTTTTGTCTCCTAAACGGTCGATTCATCAGACCCAGGACCTTACACCCAATTGCTTTTGTACACTATACAGGTTTTTTTGCATGTTTAAAAATATAACCAAGAAATCCCGCAACACCAACCAAAGAACTGGTGAAGGAATCACAAGAATATTTCACCCCTAAAGAAAGAGAGGTGAGAGAAAGAAACGGGTGGGAGAAATTTTTTTTGAATGTATTAATATTTTAACAATATAATAAAAAATAAATAATAAATAGGAAAAAAAACAGGAGGAATGGAGGGAAGGCATGAGAAACCAAAGCGGAAAGGAGTGAAAGAAAAAGTGGTGGTGGGGGGGGGGGACAAAATGGGGCAGGCAGAACCAAAAGTTTGATTAACACAAGCCCGATTTCTTAAAAGGACATTCCTCCCTTTTTCGTGCTTTCTGCCTCCCTGATTTCACCCTATTCCCATTTCCTCATTTCCCCCCCATAATTTTATTACGTTAATATATTGTTAAAATGTCATTATGCATATTTGTTTAACCCCTTCCCCCTTTGCCATCCCCCACTCTCCTTCCTTTTATATTTAACAAACATTGTCATTCCTTCACCAATTTTTGGGTTTAGTGGTGAGGATTTATTGGTTGTAACATGCAAATGAATCTTTATATAAAAGTGATTGGTTGTGTGGCTCAGGGCGTGGCGAGTCTGCTGTATAGGAGATGTAACGTCCTTTTATCGTGTTCTTAACAAGGTTTGATAAACCTCTTTCTTTATAGGATGCAATGAAGAGTTCGTCATCGCGGGCTAGACATCGTGAGGAGGTGGCCATGGCACGTCTCTGAGTGGGCCACACCTCCTCGACACATGGATGCTTGCGCTAATATACACCTCTTGCTTTGTTCTGATCACAGTTGTGTACATGTTTTGGTGGAATTTCAGACATTACAACTTAGCTGCGTTCGTGTGGTTTCAGTGGGGTTTTTTTATTAGTTAAATAAACCTCCGCCAAAATCATTTTCTCTATGGCTCTTCAGCTGCATCTTCTGCATTGATTTTCTGTGGATCATTAGGGCATCTGCATAATTTGCACTTACGAGTTATTACACCTTTTGGCCCCCCCCCCCCCCGACAAGTCTTTCTACCTGCAATTTGTTGTAGCTCTTAATCAGTGTACCGCATTGTTGGCCAAATAGGCCGGATTGCTAAATATTGACGCAAGTAACCAATGTGTTGGATAACCTATCATTCATATTCTTTCTTCCTTCTTGCGATAGGATGTGCATAAAGAATCCCACGAATAAGAGAATATCTTCTAGTAGCCGAATTTTTTAATGCATTGTTCTTGGTGGGGTTGAGGTTTAATGGCGCATCGACAGCTAGATCATTAGCGCCAACATCAGTCACAGTGCAGTAGCCCGGTTGCCACTGTGCCCACATTAGAGATGCTAACCTAGCCCCCAAATCTAGACCTTGTCGTACTCCCACATTGGTACCTCCTGCAAAAATCGAAAAATCCCGGACAGTAGGACAGAATAATTATCCAACTGACACGCAATGATGTAGAGGTGACAGGATTTTGTTTAGTGGCACGTCAACATTGGTCATTAGTGCCAACCTCAGTGACAGTCCAGTGACCCGGATTGCCACTGCGCCACACATTACAGAGATGTTAACAAAACCCCAAATCTAGATCTTATTGTATATCTGTACCTCCTGCAAAAATTGAATAACTTCGGAGAGGACAAGCAGAAACATCACCCAATTAACACACCTTTTCTCGCCGAAGGTGGAAACGAAGACGAACACCTTTCGAGGATGGTGGAGGTGGCAAAAGATGCCCAAGCACATAATCTGGGAACATGTTCGGTGCGTGTTAAGCCTCACCGGATCTTAAACAGCAGTGACCTGCTTTGACTTGCGGGATCTCAGTGATGAAGGCCCATCCTGGATGAAGGCGTTGAGGTCTATATTCACTTTACGTTACGAAGTCAAACTGGAAAGGACTGAGTAACGTTTAGATGAATATAGACTTGTGACTCTACTTCGTGTGGAGCATCGATACATCATTGATGTGTAAATCGGTTGGTGGGTAGGTCCATTTAATGCGTGTTTTAAGGCATTCGTTATACACATTTCGTATCAGTAGTTTGCAAACTTTAGATTCAGAACTAAAATCATCCGTATTTCCTATTTGAGCAATCGTGGGTACGCACAAGGATACTGCATATGATAAACAGGATTTGAGATGGTGACTACTCTTGCCTTTGCCGTTGGCCAACCCAAATGACTAGTCAACGTGTAATCGATCTGAATGCAACTGGTCAAGTTTAAAGGATTAATAGACCAAGTGTTCATGGTCCGTGACTCGAGTTTGTACAACTGCGATTCTGCGGTTTGCTCAGCCCATGTTTAGGACCGAAATTTGTTATGAGTGGCCAAAAACTACCTATGTGTCGTTTTGCTTTTAACCGAAATCCATCCTTCATTTCCTTCAAAATATCAGTTTTATAACCTCGTAGTTCTAGTGAAACTGTTGCACCTTATTTTGTGAGTTTATTTGGTACAGTTTAAACTTCGCAACGTTGAAATTAGCTGACGTGATTGTTGAAAATCTTATTTCTAATGATGCGGAGGATGTTCAGCATTTTTTTGCCCTCTTTGCTACCGCAGAAGTTCCGAATTGCGGCGTATACTCAGTGTACTCCTGCGCTTTTGAGTCGTTTGGATGTCAGTCAGGCTCCGTACTGACCACTTTAATTTGCGATACCTACGGGCAGTGGTCAGGTTTAGTTCAGAGCTTAAGAATTTAGGGGTTGCACTGTTTTTTGTGGGTTTTGTAGTACATACAATGCGGTCCATAATAAACGCACCAGCAAAATTTTTCCAAGTCCAAACTTTTTTGTTAGCACCCTCCAGAACCGTAAAAGGTCAGATGATGTCTAATAGAACGGGTAGTTTTGAAAGTCCCTTTACGGTTATGGAGGGTGCCAACAAAAAAAGTTTGGAAAGATTTTCCTCAGATATGTAAATATGCGCTATTCTGCGGTGCCTCCCCCCCCCTCAGGCTAAGCATCTCGAGGCCACTGCAGTACCTTCCCGAGGAGGCCCGACCCCTCTCAATCCGATGCTCTTGTAGCGTAGTTGGTCGGCTTAGTTTGATATTGAAATTTATTGTTCTGTATAGTTACAGTTGTAGTTTTCTGTTACTGTTAACTGTTACAGTCTAGTGCCCTTATATCTAAATTAAAGCCGTTTACCACAGTTTGGCACTGCATCAACACAATACAGCAGACATAATGGAATTCATGATGGTTAAGTTCTGAGAATCGTAGCCGTATTAATTAACATTTTAAATGGTTACGTTAAGTTAAGCAAATTAAAAAAGAAACCTAATGGAACAAGGTATTCTAAATTGGTTCGTAATATTTGAGGTATGTGGAATTTACTTAAATTAACTTAATGTTGGAATTTCTTGGAATTTTCCATATTTGATTTAAGCTAGTTTGCTAACCTAACCTAACCATGGTTGATCATGCAATGCCCAAAAGAGGCGGTGTTAACTTCAAGACGAAATTACATTACCTACTGCAAAAATCCTTTTAGCTGTAATTAGATTCACTTCAAAATGTAAGGAGTAATTCGTGGTGGTATAGCATAAACATTTTAATTCAATGCTATAGGTTGGGGCTCCGCTCGTGAAAAAGGGAATTTACAGTTAAAAAAGATTTGTTACAAGATTTGTACAGTTAATGCTACATTTTCTTTATTACTTTTCCATCTTCGGTTTCAATCGTTCTTTCTAAGTTTGTAGCGAGAACTGAGCTTTTATGATTCGTAGTAAATGCGTTGTATCGCCTTCTCATTCGCTTAAGCCTAACACGTAAAGCGCTGGTAAAACTGGACCATAAAAGAGCGATATCTGTGTATCCCATTGTAAATTATGATTGTTTACTAATCATTTGCATGTGACCTGAGTTCTGAAATAAATGTGGTAAAAATGGAAAGAATTTATACCACTAGATCGCCAAATAACATTGTAAGGGGGGGGGGAATTGAGGCTTAATGGCGCGTCGACAACTTGGTCATTAGCGCCAACCTCAGTCAGTGTAAGATACTTGCTTGAAAAATTATAAAGTGTAACGGCAAAATTGTGAACCATCCAGTCAATTTTATCAAAACTGTTACGCAAGAGCTGGGTTTCCTGCACACACGGACGGACAACACGTTACCGGCTTAACTGCATAGTTACACAAATCGTTGCAAATGACACAGGAGTAAAAGAAGCGAAAGTCATTAAAGCGTGAAGTTATGTGTGCGTTATACGGTTAAATTTCACACATATGGCACAGCAGACGGGATGAATAAAACCTGAAGATGGCCATACATCGGGGGTTATTTGGCTTCATTATTCAAGAAACCTGAAG